>LAPY01004754.1:14130-24851 GCA_000970635.1 Eragrostis tef | reverse complement strand
GCCTCCCTCTCAGCGGACCGACAATGGCGGCGATGGCGCTTCGCCGCTCCCGGCTCGGCAACACGGCGACCCTGCTCTGCGGCGTAGCGGCTCAGTCGCGGGCGGGGCTCGCTCGGACCGCTACGGCCGACCTCGTCTTGGCCGGATCTGCCACCGGATCTGCGCCTTCGCGGATCCTGCCACTTCACACCGCGTGTCCTCAGGTACGTCGCGCCACGGTTCCCCTTCGTTTGCCCTGATTAGGGTTTTAAGGGGGGGGGGGGGTAGGCCAAATGGAGGTAGGAATGCAGACCGCGGATTTGGGTTGGGTGGTTGAATCGGCGAGCTTGACCCGGCGGATGTTTTCCTGTAATCTTTTCAAAGGAACGCGCCACCGTTTGTTGGGAAATTTGCGAGCCTGACCCGGCGGTGGTGACGCCGCCGGGAAGAGGCGGTGGACCAATGATCTTTAATGAAAACGAGAAGAATGCGCCCCACTGTTGAAATGAGGTGAAGTGTTGCACTATCTGAGAAACCAGTGATAATTATCTGGCAAATAACACTGCAGATCCTAATTTTTTGTTCTCTCCTGCAGATAGGACGCTCTGGTTCAATCGCCTCTGTCACGAAGGTTGCCTGGTCCCCTCCCATAAATCAGGTATTAATGACCCATTATGTTGTGCTTCCTATAACTCTGTTCATGCATGGTTATTTTCCTACAAGAATTATCAGCTCTTATATCTATTTTATGTTACATAGTTAAATTACATGGCTATATTCTGTTTGTGCTTGTTTGTAAGGTTGGACGGCATTATTGTAGTTTAGACGTGGATTATAGGAGTTTGGCTGTCGGGTATTTGATTAACTAGAGTTTTCTACTTGGAGGGAATTTTTAGTTTGAGAGATTGAGGTACTTGTCCATTGCTGATATCTGAATTGCTTGGTGAATTACTTTGATGCTGGCACCTAGCTTGTCATGAAACTTCCGAGTTACATGATTTTTTGTTAAATACCAGTCCGCTTGATGTGTCTGATACAACAGGACGTTTGCTTAAATGTTTCTTGAGCTTTGCACTTTATTTTGGTCATTGATTCCTTAGATTTAGGAAATGCTAGTTTGTGGACCCATTTATGATTTTGTGCTCGTATGTGAAATGAGGTGAAGTGTTCCAGTATCTGACAAAACAGTGATAATTATCTGGCAACTAACTGTGCACATCGTAATTTTGTTGCTCTCTTGCAGATAAGTGGCTTTGGTTCCATCGTAAAGGCCACTGTCCCTAAGGATGCCTGGTTCCCTGGCCTCATGAATCAGGTATTAGTCACCCCTTTTTTTCATATATGAAATGCTTGCTATATCTCTTTCCAATTGTGGGTATTTTCCTACATGAATTATCAGTTCTTATCTGTTTTATTTATAATCATGTTTGTAAGGTTTGACAAGGCATGGTATAGGAGTTTGACAGTTGGGTATTTGATTAACCATTGTTTTGTGGTTGAAGTGAATTTGTAGTTTACTTTGCTGGTTCCTAGTGCTTGTCATGAAGATTGTTGACATCATACCAGTAGTGGTTATCCTGCTTAAAGTGTCTGATATACCAAGTCATACTTTTGATTAAATGTTTCATGAGCTCTACAGTTGGGCATTTGATTAACCATTGTTTTGTGGTTGAAGTGAATAGGGTTTTAAGGGGGGGGGGGGGTAGGCCAAATGGAGGTAGGAATGCAGACCGCGGATTTGGGTTGGGTGGTTGAATCGGCGAGCTTGACCCGGCGGATGTTTTCCTGTAATCTTTTCAAAGGAACGCGCCACCGTTTGTTGGGAAATTTGCGAGCCTGACCCGGCGGTGGTGACGCCGCCGGGAAGAGGCGGTGGACCAATGATCTTTAATGAAAACGAGAAGAATGCGCCCCACTGTTGAAATGAGGTGAAGTGTTGCACTATCTGAGAAACCAGTGATAATTATCTGGCAAATAACACTGCAGATCCTAATTTTTTGTTCTCTCCTGCAGATAGGACGCTCTGGTTCAATCGCCTCTGTCACGAAGGTTGCCTGGTCCCCTCCCATAAATCAGGTATTAATGACCCATTATGTTGTGCTTCCTATAACTCTGTTCATGCATGGTTATTTTCCTACAAGAATTATCAGCTCTTATATCTATTTTATGTTACATAGTTAAATTACATGGCTATATTCTGTTTGTGCTTGTTTGTAAGGTTGGACGGCATTATTGTAGTTTAGACGTGGATTATAGGAGTTTGGCTGTCGGGTATTTGATTAACTAGAGTTTTCTACTTGGAGGGAATTTTTAGTTTGAGAGATTGAGGTACTTGTCCATTGCTGATATCTGAATTGCTTGGTGAATTACTTTGATGCTGGCACCTAGCTTGTCATGAAACTTCCGAGTTACATGATTTTTTGTTAAATACCAGTCCGCTTGATGTGTCTGATACAACAGGACGTTTGCTTAAATGTTTCTTGAGCTTTGCACTTTATTTTGGTCATTGATTCCTTAGATTTAGGAAATGCTAGTTTGTGGACCCATTTATGATTTTGTGCTCGTATGTGAAATGAGGTGAAGTGTTCCAGTATCTGACAAAACAGTGATAATTATCTGGCAACTAACTGTGCACATCGTAATTTTGTTGCTCTCTTGCAGATAAGTGGCTTTGGTTCCATCGTAAAGGCCACTGTCCCTAAGGATGCCTGGTTCCCTGGCCTCATGAATCAGGTATTAGTCACCCCTTTTTTTCATATATGAAATGCTTGCTATATCTCTTTCCAATTGTGGGTATTTTCCTACATGAATTATCAGTTCTTATCTGTTTTATTTATAATCATGTTTGTAAGGTTTGACAAGGCATGGTATAGGAGTTTGACAGTTGGGTATTTGATTAACCATTGTTTTGTGGTTGAAGTGAATTTGTAGTTTACTTTGCTGGTTCCTAGTGCTTGTCATGAAGATTGTTGACTATTAACTTTTTGTTAAATGCCAGCAGTGGTTATCTTGCTTGAAATGTTTCATCAGCTCTACAGTTCATATTTCTTACTTAGACCAATGAATGCTTAGATCCAGGAAAGTATAGTTTCTGGAACCAGTATTGATTTTAGAGCTTATGAGCTATCGTGTCGCTACAGCATATTTCGCAGCTCTTATCGTTGATTACTCATTACTCCCATTTTTTCTGACTGAGTCCAGTTCAGTATATGCAGTCTATATATATAATTTTTTCTGATAGGAATGCAATAGTCACCTTTGTCATGTACTTGCTGAAGCATTTTGCATTTTGGTATGTTTTTCCATAATGCAGGCTCTTGCCGCCAAGGATTCCTACCAAAAAGGCGTGATGCGTCAGGTATAGCGTTATCCAATTTTTGATGATTGTTAATGATTAGTCACGCCAAGTTCGTGTATCTGCTTGCTAATGATCATCTCTGTCTGTCCATCTGTGGGTAGTTTTCTACAAAAAATTAGCAGCTTCTGTTGGATCTTTTAACAAATAGTTATGTCATGATAGTTTTCTATAACTCTGTTCATGCATGGTTATTTTCCTACAAGAATTAGCAACTCTTATCTATTTTATGTTTGTTAGCTTACATGGCTAATTGTTTGTGATTGTTTGTAAGGTTGGATTGCATTTTTGTACTTTAGGCGTGGTTTGTATAGGAGTTTGGCTGTCGGGTATTTGATTAACTAGAGTTTTCTGAAATCTGAATTGCTTGGCAAATTACTTTGATGCTGGCACCTAGCTTGTCATGAAACTTCTGAGTTACCTAACTTTTTTTGTTAAATACCAGTCCTTCTTGATATGTCTGATAAATTAGGACATTTGCTTAAATGTTTCATGAGCTTTACCGACTTTGGTCATTGATTGCTTAGAGTTAGGAAATGTTAATTTGTGGACCCGTTTATGATTTTTGTGCTGGTATGTATCTTGTCATGGCAGCATATTCTGTAGCTCTTAATATAGGGATTTCTGTTAGTTTAGTCGATCAAAGTTTGCTCATGGGTTCAATATATGATTTTCTTGCTAACAATCAGCCACACTTCTGTCCATGCATTGGTATTTTTATACGAAAAAATAGCAGCTTCTGTTGGATCTTGTTTATTAATTAGTTGTCTGTTATGTCATGATGATCGTTACCGCTCACTCCTTTTTTTTTTCCTTGCTCAGAAAATTGGCTCTTTCTCAACATTGGCAAAGCTCACTCCAAGAGCCCCTCAGAGCGGATGCATGGTATGTTGAGTAGTGATCAACGAAATCTCTGTGCTGTTTGTAGTTTTGGGCACGATAAGTTGTCTGAGTAAACTCATGCAGTTTGATGTTTTTGTGTTTAACAGATTAGCAGCAGGCACTTCTGTTCGAGAGAAAGCATAAGGAAGAATTTGGATCATTATTTCAAACATTCTTGGATGGGGCGGTCATTGCTGTTCTTGTTGCATATTGTCTCTCCAATTTTAAGTTTTCAGAAGTTTGTGGAAGACTGGTAAATCATCACATACCTTTTATTCCTGAATGTATTCTCGACATTATGCTTAAATTTTGTTGTCCAATCTCTGTGATCTTCCTTTTCTTAGTATGCTTGATGTTATGGTCATTGGGATATTTTAGTGATTGAGCTGTTTGCGGATAAGAGTGCATCTTATCCGCGGCATTGTACCTTTGCAAAGAATGTGTTAATCACTTATCTTGTTACATTGCTCTGGCCATCTAAACTATACCTAAACATCTAAACTCAGTGGCTGAATTTGCATGGGATTGCTTGTTTGTATCCCAATAATTTTGAATTGTTTAATTTTGGTTTGTTACTGTGAGTCTGTCTCTTGCATGGAATGTACCAAAGCATCTTATATTGTTACACTGCTCTGCCATATAAACCAGACCTGTATTATCTCAACTTGGAGTCTGAAATTTGTCAGGATTGCTTGTTTTCTGTATTCTTTCTAACATAAGGCTGTGTTATTTGTTAGTGAAGCAACTATGTTAATTAACATATTTGTGGATCAATAATGGTTGAACATTAATCAACAAGTTTTTTTTCTTCAGTGCCAAGGATGCCAAGTACCAAAGCATTGCGTTTAATGGGCTCAGGTTTAAATGCTTTGATCGTTTTTGCAATTCTGTACGGTGGAAATTGGCTGAGAAATGAGCTGAAGGCACAAGCCAAAGATCTTAAAGCTGTTTATGAGGAATTTGGTGCACTGTTCAAGGAATACAAAGAGGAGAACACGGCTCACCTTGCCAAAATCAACTCTAAAATTGAACAGATACGGCATCTGTACAAAAATAGAGTGAAGAATGAGCCAGAAGTAATTGCAAATGAAAAGGTATTCTCATCTTTGTCAAGCAAAACTTTACGATTCCTATCTTTCCTTTGCCAATAAATAGTCATTTTTGTGATCGTTGTGCAGGACAAGAAAATTGGGACCAAGGACTTCACATTGCATGCAGACACAGCAAAGAATGAACCGGTATCCGTCTTTTATGTTCAGCTCAAATATTATGTTTGTGTAATATTTGATTTTTTTCTGGAGTAGTCATTATGGTAAGATGGTGCAGGATGATGGATTGAAATGTGGGGATGTAGATAAATCGGAAGCTATCCAATCAAGTGCACCAGCCGGAAAGAGCAGTCAGGTATTCATCTCTCAACTCAACAATATGGTTCCTCCTTGCTTTGCTTGTCATGACATTTGATCCCAGGACGTAGTTAAGTTGATTGATACCTTAGCTGGTGAGTTAACCAAGGATGTGCTTGCTGTTGGTTAAGCGGACATTTGTATAAATCCGATGTGATTGTGCTGACTTCCGTTTTCTTCAGCTGTGAACAGCTTTGGTAGTTATACCTCTAACACCGTATTTGTGCTTCTTTCCAGGAGTAGGACCTTGTGGTATAGATGAAGGTGGTTCTTTCCACAGAATTTTGGCTGAGGCGACTTTGTCTGTGAATGTATTGTAACAAAGTTTTGGTTCTGGTGGTGAAAAGATGTCCTGTTCCTTGGTGACTTTGTCTTTCGGGAGCATTTCTTTACGTTCTTTCAAGTTGGCTTTCTGGATGTCTTTGGTTCTGGGTAACAGTAACTTACTTTGATATGCAGTATGTGTAAGGTGTGCTACTGAGTTGACTATATTCTTGGCCTTATTTATTTGCTGAATACTGTCAGGAAATTTATTGCTTGACAAGTAGGGGTATAAAAACTGTCAGGTTACTGAAGTAGAATTTTCCCTTTGTTCTGCTTTCTGAATCGCGTGTGGAGAATATTGCAACCATGTGATCACATGCCCGTGCCTTGCGGTTCAGTCCTTCGTTTTCAACCTGTGCCGTCTCTGCCCGGCTCCATTGGGGGAGAGAAGTCAGGAAAGCCTATGAATCTAATTCTCTCAGTTCGCGGCGTTAGACCTGCCCCTCCCAACCCCGCGGCCTCCCAATGCGAATCGACCATGGGTGGGCGCGGACTGGCCTCACACTGCGATGCTGCAGTCGCTTAGGAATTCGAGGAGGTCCGCCGCGCTTCCTGTCCGTCCGAACCCACATCAGGTGGCGTCGCTTGCAATATTTTTCGATTTGCTCTTTATCTCTTGAAGACGCTCTTACTGCCTACATACAATGAGAAAAGCCGCAACTTTCACATGCCATGAATGCAGAACTCTAGAAGTGGCATTTTTTCTTCCCTCACGCGCCGCTTTAACTGACTTTGAATTTGACTCTGCACATTGTGCCATTATCAGACAGTGACACCTTTGTCTCCCTTCATGCATTGAACATGAATTGTGCCGTAGAATGTCACTTATAGTTGTAAAATTTCAGTTACAACTTTAGTTGATCCAGAAAGAAAAGTTTTTTTTAGCTAAGTTATGAATTACTAAATATTTTCATCTCTGAAATAGCTCTCTTCTTTTATAATTCATTATTCATCCATATCAGACCTATAAGTCTGAATATTTTCATCTCTGCTTCCTTTGTGGAGTTTGGAGTTCTGTTCCTAGGGCCATGGAGCATACTGTTGACTTTATTACATATAAGTCACCAGGCTTGAATATATGCAGATCGGATGCTTTGGCCGGGTACTTCATCTTCAAAGGTTGATACTGATTTCATCCGACAACAGTAAATGGCATATAAAATCCAGCTCTCCTTACACAAAAATATAGTAATGTTCTTCGTTTTAGTAGTCATGCTTGATCAGTTCTTCACGGATAATCTAAATGTGCTCACTATGATAATGAATATCGACTTATTTTTCCACAAGGATATTCCTTCATTCATTCTATAATTTTATTGCTTATTAGCCCTCGCGTCCCACTCTCCCGGCTTGCGCTCCGACCGAAGTGGGATGAATTAAGACGAGAGACTAAATAATCGTTTTCTTTTTTCCCGGTCACAAACCGTTCAATTCTCTCTTTGTTTAGTTTGAACATCCTTTTGGCTACTTGCTGCAATCTGGTTTGTGTAAACCAGTACTCTCTATGTCCCAAAATACTTGACACTTTTGACTTTCGTCTTATTCAAATTTTTTGTGTAAATATTATTTTTTTATAACTTGTTTAAACATTCGAGATACTTCAACCATAACATGTTTGTTTTGTTGTTTGCACAAAAAATTTGAATAAAACAAATTGTCAAAGTTAATGTCTAAATATCAAAAGTGTCAAGTATTTTGAGACAAAAAGAGTAAAAGGCATGTCTATTGCCTCTATCCTCAGCCAAGATTGTCAAAAAAATGTGTCAATAAGCAATTTCTTTAGACGGGGATGCCAAGGCGCGCCACAGCCACTAGTCAACTAGCAAGATGCCAGGCCTTATGGCCCGTGCAGTGCTGTGCTCGATCACATAAGAAACATTTGCTGTAACGGTGGAGTGTGTTGACTACCAAAATAGTAAACAAAATTTCTTTACCCTGCTCGACCCAAAATCTTCATGAAAGAAGGACATTGATGTCAAATAGGAAAAATAATACTTTATATAGTTGGAATCTCTAATTTTGTCTTATGAAAGAAGAATTGGATATGGATTATGCATGCCACCATATGGCTTTGTAGTTGATCGCCTCTTGCTTAAGTGCTCATTTCCAGTGCCATTCTTCGGTGCGTATTACGCCACGTTTTCCTAAATGGGTTTAGACGCCCGTCTAAACGCGTTTAGATGCTACACGGCAGGCTGCCGTGGAGTTTAGGGGGTAGTCGGTCAGTTAAACGGTTGACCCGTTTATTCGGTCAAAAACGGAGAAAAACGGTGAAAACATGGAAAACTGAACGCCTTCAAAACATTCCTGGACGCCGGTTGGTTTGAGAATGAGAAGATTGGTTTCAGAAAACTAATTACCATTATCTGCACAGATAATGATGCTTGTATGCATAGATGCATAGGTTACATAAAGAGCAATTGATATGTTGCTAGTAAATTGTTTTATCCATGAGCTTTAGACAAAACGGAGAGAGATAAACATCCTGCAAACCAAATCGTATAATAATCTCGCACATTTGCTTACTAAGTCTCTACCAACTCACTCACTTTAGTAATGTGTTTGAGGCATTGGTAAGCAAAGACTTAGAGATTTGCAAGGTTCAGGGGAAGAGTCCTCCTGGAATAACCTTATCGAGGCATCACATTGTACTTTTTTCCCTGTATGAGTTTTGCTAGATGAGTTTTTTCATGACAGGTTTTAACGAGGTAATGTCATACAAGCAAAAATGTCATATTACCTATTTTTCTCCGCGGGGGTTTTTCTAAAGTGATTAGCAATGACATGAGATATTCTCCAAACTATGAGTTTTGCCTTCGCAGAGGTTTTCTCATGAGTCTTGTTGAGAATACACTAGATATGATGTATCAGTTTCTCCTGATTTTCTCACTGGGTTTTAAGGAGTTTTTACGCAGCGTATAAAGACCAATGTCTCATATTTTTCCCATGAGGTTTTTAGAGGAGACACACTGTATGATGATGACCAACTGTTCAAGGAGGAGTGTTACGAAATATGTGAATACGATGTGACCAGTTGGAGGAGTCTGTTGGCAAACTGACACCACGAAGAGACACCCCTACAGAGAGACACCTTTTCATTGAGTCTCTTCACCGTGTATATATATATACATCAACAGTGCAATAAAGAGATCAGTTCATTTGTCCCATCTATTATCTCATTTACATTCAACATTGCCAATGCAAGGGCAATAGCTCTTGAACCAGCCGGCGAACGGAGACGCCCTTCACAACTTGCATTACACCACCAACTACCATTTTTGGTGCAGCTCGGCAATCTCTCAAGCCGCCACCGCCTGTCGCCTTCTTGGATAGCATTGCAGGTGGGGAAGCGGTGGTGCACTATAGGCGCGGTCTAAGGACCGGCACCGGCCACGTGGCAACGACGGGCTTGACGTTCCCGCCCCGCCTCACAGCGCCGGCAGCTGGCAGCGGCGTCCCCGGGCGCGCTCCACCTTGAGGTGCGCTTGTGGCGTGTACGAGGCGACGCAGGAGCACCTCCTAGTAGGAGCTCTGCAGGCGGCCGACGGTCGGGTGGTGTGCGCCATTTGCCTAGCGAGCCACGTCTTCCGCGCGCGCTGCGTCGAATGCAGGCTGCTGGCCCACCATCAACCTCGCTCGAGGATGAACGATCTTGACCAGGCGCATGCACAAAATGTCCATCGCGTCCAGCAGCAGCCCCACACGAACGGGAGCTTGGCCGCAGAGGACGGCAGCGACGACGACGATGACAACGCGGTGGCGACCTTCCGATCTGCACGAGGAGGGGATTTGAGGAGGGGCTGTTTGTGGGAGAGGATGGAGGGGTCGGAGAGGATGCTGGATCTCGACTTTCATGGCTTGGGATGGCTGGGAAGGGGCTCGTCGTTGTAGTCGCCAAGGCTAACGGCTCTTTTCCCCCGCTCAGCCAGGTGACCAGATGCACTCTGATATGTTTGCAGCGATCACCTTTGCCAACGTATAATATTGTTCAAATTTCAAATCTGGATTTAAGGTGCTGCCAAATTTTAAAACCGTTGCTAAATTACTAGCCACGAAATTTTTTTTAGAAAATATGGCCGTTCATGCAAAAGCCGTTAAATATATTAGGGTCAATCGCGCAAAGGATATCAAGATCGTTTTACCACAGGCCGTCAATGACTTCTAACAAAATGAGGAGTGTTTGCTTCGGTTTCAGAAAACAGGGTCAAATACGCAAAACGTTAAAAAAAGATCAAATATGTAATTGGCCTCCAAACGAGGGCCAGTTATGCGAGTGGCCCTAATAATTGACATTAAGCTTTGTTTGAGAGTTTATGGGGGAAATTTTGGTGCAAATGCATACTAGGTGCAAAGGTGCAAACATCCATTGTAGTCAGTCAGAAACCAATCCAACGCAGCAGGATCAGGCGGGCGGCCTTCCTCATCCCACCTGTACAGTTTGGCACATAACCCCTCCGCACTATTCCAAGTTTTGGTGAAAATCTTTCCTTTTTCCGTTGCTCAGGTCTAGGGATGAAAACGGTCGGAAATAATCAAAAAAATGCCTAAATCATTTTCATTTTCATATTTTTTTGATCGTCGGAAACGAAAACGAAAATGTCGGAATCGGAAAACGGAATCGGAGTAATCGGACATTCGAAAATGAACAAGCCGGAACGAAAATATGTCGGAAACGATCGGTAAATGATATTTCAAGTCAGAATATAATAACATCGAACAACACATCCAATATAGTCTTAACTTAGATGTCAATATAGAAGCACTAAAAGTGATGT
>LAPY01004753.1:25386-37578 GCA_000970635.1 Eragrostis tef | reverse complement strand
CCCTAAACCCTAAACCCTAAACCCCTAAAACCCTAAACCCTTAAACCCTAAAACCCTAAAACCCTAAACCCTTATAACCCTTATAACCCTAAACCCTATATAACCCTAAACCCTCTAAACCCTCCAAACCCCTAAACCCTCTAAACCCTAAACCCCTAAAACTAAAATCCTAAAACTAAAACCCTAAACACCTAACCCTAAAACCCTAAATCCTAAACCCTAGGGTTCCCTAAACGCTCCCTTACGGTCAACAATTCAAATTTAACATATTCTGAGTTGGAGGAGGCGTGGAACTAAAGTATGTCAATTGTTTTTAATAAAAGAGTGTAAAGATGTAAAACATAAGGGGAACAGTTATCCCAAGACCTATTTCAACAATTTAGTCCAAAACACGCAAAAAAATACCTATTTCAACAATTTAGTCCAAAACACACAAAAACAAAAAAAAAAGGCAGACACCTTGACATGAGCCACTTGACTTTTCAGCACAAGTATGTCAAAAAAAAATCCACAAGCGAGGTTGGACATCTCTTTCATCCAATTGCAGCATATTACTCAAAGCCCATGTATACCACTATATTAGCCACCAAACTTAAAATTGTTCAGTTAACTATAAAACTACAAGTGAACGGCTTTGAAAAGGTGGATCAGGACACCGACATTCAGAGAGCCATATTATATCATTCAGTGTGTGATATTATAAAACAATTAAACAAGAAACTGACACTACCAAGAAATAACGAACTGAAAACAAATAAATCTCAATGGTAAAAAATGGAGTTCTACCTAAAGGAATGGATTGTTATGCATGTTTTTCAATACTCACCTGTCAAGGATATGTTCACGAGGTCTACTTTGCAATGATGAGAGCCATGCAGCAGCAGTTTCCTTTATCCTGAAATCCAAAATTGCCCAGTAACCTGACAATTTGCATTGCTTCAAAACTGTACTCATTGTTATGAAGTCTTAGGTGATATATCAGTTAAAAGAAAAGAGCAATAGTCTTCATCAAAGTAAAAATAAAGCATACATCCAAACAGTCTTCATAAATCGCAAGGACCTTGAGATGTTCGGAGATGAAATGTTGGAAATGCTGCCAGAATCTCCCTGTTGGTTGCCCCTATACATGGCAGCAGTTCAGATTTAACATATTCAGCTGTCGACAGATTATTTTTTAAAGAACAATGTAAAGGTGTAAAACATAAGTGGGACAGTTAGCCTATGACCTTTTGTGAGATGAAGCAAGAAAAATTACGTAGTCTCACAGATTATAACAACTCAGTCGAATATTCACAAAAAGATCGGCAGACAATACATACCTTGACAAGAAGTTGTCATCATTTGACTTTTCAGCACAAGTATCACAAAAGATAAATCCACATCAAGGAGCATCTTACGCCATTGTCCCTTATAAACAAAATTCCTCAGATTCAGTGTGATGATAATTTAAGAGCTAACTGTGAGTATGAAAAAAGAGCTCCCATATATATTTCTTTCATCCGAATTGCAGCATATTAGTTGAAGCCCATCAAGAATATTTTCACGGAGCACTGTATACTACTCTATTGGCCACCAAACTTAAAATGGTTCAGTTGACTAAAACTACAAGTAAACTTGCACAGGCTGCTTTGAATAGGAAGCCAGCATCCAGAGAGCCATATAATATAGTTCAATGTGAGAAATCGCATGAACAATTCTGCAGGAAACTGGACTACCCAGAAATGACTAACTGATAAACAAACAGATCTTGGAGTTCTACCTAAAGGAATAGATTGTTATGCATGTTTTTCAATACTCACCTGTCAAGGATCTTCACGAGAAGTAAATTGTTATAAATGTTATCTAACTTTTTGAATGACGAAGCAAACGCCAAGCTGAGGGCTGCAGCAAAGGAATATACTGAATCAGAAGCCAATATTTCTTAAATCCCAGTTCTGCAAATCCAACGCAATTGTTGAAGAGAGCTAGTTGTCAAATGACGAGAGCCATTTACACAGCACTAAAGTGGTCAGGCCAGAGAAAGGGTTCCCAAATTTTATAGGAGCTGATATGCTTGCAGAATTCGAAGTCATTGCTAAGCACCAAACTACTTGAAGAAGGTTCAAATTCCCACATCACAAAATAAATTTTGCACTGATCAGATTTGAATCATTCAGCACCACAGGGTGGGGGGATGAACTTCTGCCCATAAGTAAAGAGTAATAAAACAGAGTCTACAATCAGCTGAGATTTAAATCATTCAGAAACAGGGGGGAAATCAGACATGAACTTGTATATCTTCAAATCAACAGGGCATAAGAACACACCAAGGTAAGAAAGTCATAAAAACAGAGTCTACAATCAGGAAAAACAGAACTGAAACATGTGCAAAAAATTTGTAGCAACATGTGCAACAAAAAGGGAGCATAGCTAGTCTGTCTATGGCATTCCAGTCACCCGTGAAGAATAGCGTAACAGCACTCATTGATTTCTGGTTGCATTTATACTTTCCGAAAGCTCGTAAAAGTAATCCAAAATTAATCATGGTTTCTACGTGATCTATAAAATTTTAGAAGTGGCACATTCAACTGGCGACTGAAGGTGCCATATTGTATCACCAAAACATACAAGAACGTTTTTGCAAAGCCAATGGAAAAGCACAAACCAAAAAGAATTCAGAAGTAATTTAGGGAATAAAGAAACAAATGTTGACAGGCCCCACTAATTTTCTTGTTTTGTCGGCCCAAAGCTCACATAAGTTGCAGTTGACATTAATATACTATTTCAGTCAAAAGAATTTTTAGCTTCAATCTTACGTTTGATAACAGTGTTTCCTGTAATGAGGCTTCCTTTAGCAACTAAATTATGATGTAAATGTTATGGGTTGGTAGACATACCTTAGCAGCATATTGCATCGACTCTTCAGCAGACATGGAGTAATACATTTTAAATTCCAAACTAACAAGTATATAATACCAAAACATTTTTTTCCTGAAATCGAAACCAGAAAAGAGTGCCACATTTAAGAACATATATTCATTCCAAATACTGCATATTCAACTTTTGATGAACATTATCACCACCCAGAATGGGAATAGGAGTCTAAATGTTTTCTGTAACTAAAATTAACTTCATATTGCACCAACTTGACAGGATACAGCCAATTGAATTGTACAAAATAACTAGGCATCTAGTACAAATGTAACATTTCAAATTTGTAGCATGAGTAAAGGCGCTGAAACATGATTTATATATCTATTCATTTTCGAGATCCATAATAAACCAAATTATGGAAGTACACTATCCCTTGAAGAACTAATTCAAAAGAGAAGAGATCAGGTACTCGCAAATCAACTCGCGTCGCATGCACATCAAGTCAGCAAGATACAAAGACCGCAAGATGCAAGGGGAGGAAAGCGGGGGGGAGGAGAGTACCCTACCGGAGTGCTTCTCATAGAGGCACATCGATCCCGCGGAAGTTCCTGCGTTTCTCCTCATCGCAGCAGATGGAGACTCTTGTGGATATCCACTCGGCGAAACGGAGATCTCCACCATGTTGTTCTGCCACCACCGACCCCCCAGCGCACGCGGTTCTTCACCTTCTCCTCTGACTCGGAGGCAGGGACGACCCGGAGAACCACGCTAACTGCCGACGACGACCACGAGTAGAGCGCCCGCCCATCAGGAAGAGGAGAGGAGAGGAGCGGGGGATCATGGTAAACTGGACGGATGGAGCCTGGAGGGGAGGAAGCGGGTGATATTGACGAAGGAAGAGACGCGACAGTGATATTGACGAAGAGACGCGACAGAACCCAAACGCCGCCGCCCTGCAACTGCAGTCGCACCTTCTGCTCTTCCGCGTGGCAACACCGCTGGCACCTGTTCGCCTTCCGTTCCGCATGGAAAGGAAACCGCTCGCTCTCTCTCCCTTCCTCTCTGGCCCTGCGGTGTGAAAGGGCCGGCCTTTCTTATCTGTTTCTTGGCAGGAGAGTTGCAAGAGCCGGTCGAGATTACTTGCACGTATATGCCTCGCTTGCACGTCGCTTCCTTGAGTTTTTTTTTTTGCGAGGGAAAAAAATAGAGCTTTTCTATGTATGGACCAAGCTGATCACTTTGAGGTCGTAATTAGATTGGTGGCAGAGATTACTATAACTACGAAATGGTTTATGTGCAGCTCTATTGCACGTTCGTAGGAAAATGTAAAAGAAAAAAAAAGAAAAACCATTGATATCAGAAGACTTGAGATACTTTGATGTGAGGAAATCAGGCAAAAGCACATAGCCAATAGAATCCTTGATATAGCCTTTCGGCAACAGTGACGTGATAGCAGCATCTCAATCATCCATTTCTCCCAGTAACACAAATTCACAGAAAGGATATGGTGAATTCATCACTTGTATAATTTACGGTACAACTCATTGTTCAAATTTCTTTTGTTTTTATAATACAACTCAAAGTAACATCTCATAGATAGCGAAAGCACATGGGTGTGGGCTCCTCTTAGTCTGAAGAAGTGGCCCAGGAGGTGTTTTATGAGTGAGAGACTGCTATACGAAGTTATTACGTGACTGAGTCTCAGAAGTAGAGCATCGGTCTGATGCGAACTAGCTGGTCGAATTTGCCAGGCGGCGCATCGATGAATTTGGCGGACGCTGTGAAGCCTGTGATGTCCGGCAGGGACGAGCCGGAGAACCACGCAAACTGCCGACGACGACGATGAGTAGAGCGCCCGCCCATCAGGAAGAGGAGAGGAGAGGAGCGGGGGATCATGGTAAACTGGACGGTTGGAGCCTGGAGTGGAGGAAGCGGGTGATATTGACGAAGGAAGAGACGCGACAGTGATGACGAAGAGACGCGACAGAACCCAAACGCCGCCGCCCTGCAACTGCAGTCGCGCCTTCTGCTCTTCCGCGTGGCAACACCGCTGGCACCTGTTCGCCTTCCGTTCCGCATGGAAAGGAAACCGCTCGCTCGCTCTCTCTCCCTCCCTCTCTGGCCCTGCGGTGTAAAAGGGCCGGCCTTTTCTTATCTGTTTTTTGGCAGGAGAGTTGCAAGAGCCGGTCGAGGTTACTTTGCACGTATATGCCTCGCTTGTGCTAAAAAAACAAAAAACGTATATGCCTCGCTTGCACGTCGCTTCGTTGAGTTCAAAAAGAAAAAAGAGCTTTTCTATGTTGCAGCTCAACCTCCGTATGTATCCAATTTCTTCTCGTCCTCCTGCTGCATCGTCACTCATCTGCATGAACTAGTTGATCTGAAAGTCGCCATAGTCGCTAGGCGCCAAATGGCGTTCTTCTTTTCTTCTGTCTGTAGCACTTTGATTTTTTTTTCTTTTGGGCAAATACTTTTTGAAGTTTGACATAATCAACCGGTTCGCAAAAATTTACTCGGTACTAACAAGATTTCATGTTTTCTACAAATGGCCTACATGCAAAGAGCGCAGGAATCGTGGATCTCCACCGGGACGTCCAGACCTGCGGGTACGAAGACATCCAGGTGATGTGGGACATGCTGGGCTTGGAGAACGGGCCTTCGATGCGCCGGAGCGCCGGAAGCGGCCACGCGCAGTCCTGGGCGCCGCCATTTTGGTACGTCCGATCTCGCGTCGCATGGGGCAAGATGAGCTGTCCTACTCGCCAGCATGGGGCTCAGCAATATAGATGGCAATGGCAGCGTGGTATCTCCGACAACATTGCTCAAAGTTACCCTTTCCAAGAAGATCCACGACGACTGCTAGTATGGTGATATGCCAAGCTGATCACTTTGAGGTCGTAATTAGATTTGTGGCAGAGATTACTATAACTACGAAATGGTTTATGTGCAGCTCTATTGCACGTTCGTAGGAAAATGTAAAAGAAAACAAAAAGAAAAACCATTGATATCAGAAGACTTGAGATACTTTGATGTGCGGAAATCAGGCAAAAGCACCAAATTAATAGAACCCTCGATATAGCCTTTCGGCAACAGTGACGTGATAGCAGCATCTCAATGATCCGTTTCTCCCGTAACACAAATTCACAGAAAGGATACGATGAATTCATCACTTGTACAATTTACCGTACATCTCATTGTTTAAATTTCTTTTGTTTTAATAATACAACTCAAAGTAACATCTCATAGATAGCGAAAGCAGATAGGTGTCGGCTCCTCTTAGTGTGAAGAAGTGGACCAGGAGGTGTTTTACGAGTGAAAGACTGCCAACATGTCCATTCTACGTGAAAAGGGTCAATTGATTTCACACCACCTGTAAAAAGTGGAGTCTAGAAAACAACATTAGTAAGTGTGGTTTCCTTTAGACATCACTAGTAAGGGCGGTTGCCTTTAAGAAATACAAGAGCTTTTTGAAGTTTGACATAATCAACCGGTTCGCAAAAATTTACTCGGTACTAACAAGATTTCATGTTTTCTACAAATGGCCTACATGCAAAGAGCGCAGGAATCGTGGATCTCCACCGGGACGTCCAGACCTGCGGGTACGAAGACATCCAGGTGATGTGGGACATGCTGGGCTTGGAGAACGGGCCTTCGATGCGCCGGAGCGCCGGAAGCGGCCACGCGCAGTCCTGGGCGCCGCCATTTTGGTACGTCCGATCTCGCGTCGCATGGGGCAAGATGAGCTGTCCTACTCGCCAGCATGGGGCTCAGCAATATAGATGGCAATGGCAGCGTGGTATCTCCGACAACATTGCTCAAAGTTACCCTTTCCAAGAAGATCCACGACGACTGCTAGTATGGTGATATGCCAAGCTGATCACTTTGAGGTCGTAATTAGATTTGTGGCAGAGATTACTATAACTACGAAATGGTTTATGTGCAGCTCTATTGCACGTTCGTAGGAAAATGTAAAAGAAAACAAAAAGAAAAACCATTGATATCAGAAGACTTGAGATACTTTGATGTGCGGAAATCAGGCAAAAGCACCAAATTAATAGAACCCTCGATATAGCCTTTCGGCAACAGTGACGTGATAGCAGCATCTCAATGATCCGTTTCTCCCGTAACACAAATTCACAGAAAGGATACGATGAATTCATCACTTGTACAATTTACCGTACATCTCATTGTTTAAATTTCTTTTGTTTTAATAATACAACTCAAAGTAACATCTCATAGATAGCGAAAGCAGATAGGTGTCGGCTCCTCTTAGTGTGAAGAAGTGGACCAGGAGGTGTTTTACGAGTGAAAGACTGCCAACATGTCCATTCTACGTGAAAAGGGTCAATTGATTTCACACCACCTGTAAAAAGTGGAGTCTAGAAAACAACATTAGTAAGTGTGGTTTCCTTTAGACATCACTAGTAAGGGCGGTTGCCTTTAAGAAATACAAGAGCCTATCTTTTATCTGGTTTTAATCTTTTTTTTAAAAAAAAAAAGCAAAATAGGCGCTAGAAAGGACGTTTGTGCCCCTACCTTCGTCCTCAACTTCATCCTTCATCCCTGTCTCCGGTGTCCATCAGGATAGGGCGATGGGCCAAGGCCGCGCAGGGAGCCGCCTCCTGGCTGCACAAGCGCCGCTTCCTGGCTCCGCGACGGGGGATCAATTTCCGGCCGCACGGGCACATTGCCTGCTTTGCCACACGGGCCCATCGCGGAAGGAAGGTACCGCGTCCCACGTTGGAGAGGAAGTTAGGAGGGAGCGCCGCCATCGGAGACGGAGCCGGGAGAGAGCGCCGCCAGGAGGGAACCATTTTCTCAATGTGTTTTTGATTCGCCTGGTCATGGGTCACTTGCCGAGTTTGGATTAAAGAAGAGGAAAAATCGCTGGTATTTTTGGGGGATGTTGTTTCCTGAATTCATGTTGTTTTCTGGAGTCCACCTCTTATGGATGGTGCTAGATTAATTAACCCACGAAATCTTACAGATAAGGATGGATTTACACTTCCTGAAAACTGGGTAGTAACGGGTGCTAATGGCCCGAAATGCCTGAAACATGCGCCGCACGCCCTAAAAATCCTCGAAAACATCTTGAAATGTCTACCACTACAAGGCCGTGTGTATTTAGCCAGGCGTCTTGAAATCAGGCCAGCTGCTGAAAATCGGCCCGCAGTGAGTGCTATAGTGTCGCCTCCTCTCGGCCCGGAGGTGTCCTACGAGTGAGAGCCTGCTTCCATGTTCATTCTACTTGAAAATCTCACAGATAGAGATGGATTTACACGGGCTAAAAACTGGCTCGTAACGGGTGCTAACGGCTCGAAATGCCATGAAACGGGCGCCCCACTTCCCAAAAATCCTCGGAAACCTCATCAAATGACTACTACTATGATTCTATAAATATATAGACACGCGTCTCGAAATTGGATCGGGTGTCAAAAATCGACCTGAAGTGTGTGCTATAGCGCATGAAAACGGGCCGAAACGGTAGTTTTTGCGAAAAACTTGGGTGTCGGCTTCTCTCAGTCTGGAAAAGCTGCCCGAGAGGTGTCCTATGGGTGAGAGCCTGCTTCCACTTCTATTCTACAGAGATAGTGATGGATTTACATGGCCCATAAACAAGCTTATAACAGGTGCTCACGGCCCCGAAATACCATAAAAGAGGCTCCGCAAGCCCCGAAAATCTATAAAAACATCGTGAAATGTCGTCTACCATAAGGCCATGCATATCTAAGGAGGCGACTCGTAATTGCGCCAGGTGCCTAAAATCGGCCCGGAGCGTGTGTTATAGGCCATGAAAATGGCCTGAAACGGCAGTTTCCGCGAAAAACATGGTTGTCAGCTCCTTTCAGCTAGAAAAGTTGCCTAGGAGGTGTCCTATGGATGAGAGGATGATTTCACTTCCATTCTGCAGGATGATCGCAAAGATAGTGATGGCTTTACATGGCCCATAAACAAGCTCATTACAGGTGCTCACGGCCCCGAAATGCAATGAAAGGGACTCCGCACGCCCCAAAAATCCTTGACAACATCGTGAAATGTCTCCTACCGTAAGGCCATGCATATCTAAGCTGGCGCCTCGAAATCGGGTTGGGTGTCAAAAATCGGCCCAAAACGTGTGCGCCATAGCCCATGAAAACGGCTTCTATCAGGCTGGAAAAATTGCCAAGAAGGTGTCCTATGGGTGAGAGAATGCTTCCACTTCCATTCTAAATAAAGATCGCGGAGATAGTGATGGATTTACGGGTGGTTCCGATCTCGAACTGCCACGAAAGGCTCCGCACGTCCCAAAATCGATGAAAACATCATGAAATGTCTACTGCCATAATGCCATGCATATCTGGGAAAATGCTTCGAAATAGAGTTGGGTGTCAAAAATCGGCATGTGCGTGTGCTATAGCCCATCAAAACGGCCTAAAAAGGCAGTTTTCACGAAAAACGTGGGTGTCGGCTTCTCTCAACCCGGAAAAGTTGCCCGAGAGGTGTCCTATGGGTCACAGGCTGCTTCCACTTGTATTCTATATGAAGATCGCAGAGATAGTGATGTATTTACATGACCTATAAACACACTTATAACGGGTGCTCACAACCCCAAAATACATTAAAAGGGACTCCGCAAGCCCCGAAAATCCATGAAAACATCAAAAAATGTCTCATACCATAAGGCTATGCATATCTAAGCTGGCGCCTCAAAATCGGGCCAGGTGCCAAAATTGGGGCCCGGAGCGTGTGCAATAGCCCATAAAAACGTCTTGAAACTGTAGTTTTCACGGAAACCTTTGGTGTTGGCTTCTATCTGTCCGAAAAACTTGCTTCTATCTGTCCGAAAAACTTGCCTAGTAGGTGTCCTATGGGTGAGAGGATGCTTCCACTTCCATTCTACATGAAGATCGCAGAGATAGTGATGGATTTACATGCCCATAAGCAGGCTCATTACGGGTGGTCCTGACCCCGAACTGCCGCGAAAGGGGCTCCACACGCCCCGGAAATCGATGAAAACATCGTAAATGTCTCCTGTCATAATGCCATGCATATCTGGGCAAACGCCTCAAAATAGGGTTGCGTGTCAAAAATCGGCCTGAGCGTGTGCCCGTGAAAACGGCCTAAAACGGCAGTTTTCGTGAAAAACACTACTAGATTTCCCCCCTATAACCACGAAACCTTTATGCAACACCACACATTTGGATGCAATAGGGAGGTACTATGGCACCGAAATAGTGATTTGTAGTAATATGGGTGCCTATTGCTACACATAAATTGCGTTGCGATATTTTTGCTTTGTGTTGCAACAGGGTGACACTAATGCACTCATTTTTAGGATTTATGTTGCAATTGGTTGGAAATACTGCTACACCAAATCTGAGTTGCATTAACATTTCTTGTGTTGCAATAGAAAGGTGCTATGGCGACCATATTATCGTTGGTTGCTTCTGAACGGATATATTGCAACCGTTGATTTGGGTTGCCAATTACTTGGTGTGTTGTGGCAATAGATAGGTGGCTATTGCATCCTTTGTTGCCGCAGGATGCAATAGCATGTATGTATTACCACAAATTTGCGTGGTTGTCCTACTAGTCATAGTCATTGCAACAGTAACAGACTTAATGCAATGATTAGCATTTTTTGTGCGTTGCTGTTAAAATATTACAAAATTACTGTTAAAATGTGATAAAATTAATTACCAAAATCATGAGTGGTTCACTAATTATACCAAGATATGTACGCTGGCCAAATTTTAAGGTTTTTCCATACAAAAAAATGCGGATATGCATTTGTTTTTCTTTTCATTATCTAAAATTTGTAAAACTCTACCAGAAAACATAAGGTTTTTATTGTACCATTGGATAGATCTGGTCATATTAATTTAAAAAACATTGTTCCACATTTTTCTGAAATTTGTTTATTTTTTATCGATTTTACAAATTTCAATAATTTATAAGAAAAAAAAAGTGCAGCCGAAGGTTCTTCTGATTGGTAGACAAAAAAAAAATAAGGATTTTGAGAGTCGAACGTGGGTCTCCTAGGTAGAGGCTCAACGCACTAACCACTATAACATACTATTGTTTGTGTATAGACAAGATTTGAGTTGTATATGAGAAAACTTATTTGAACTCGCATTGATCTTGAACGATCTCTTGGTTTTTCTCGCAATGAGCTTAGATATCGTAACGAAAACCGAAATCATTGCTACTACCTAGGTACTATTGCAACAATATTTATTAGTTATAACAGATTATTCTGTGGCCCAAAATCCCCAAAGCGTGGCAAAAAAAAATCTCAATTTAATCCGACCCAACGTGGACCACGGCTGCCACATAGTCTTCATCCTCAGGACATTTCATCGGTCGCCATCATGCCATACCACTACCCTCGCCACTTCGGCACCGTCGCCGCCATGCCATGCCACCTCAACCTCAGCCCTCCACTACCACCGACAGCCAGAAAATATTGCATGTTGGAGGCTCACAAGTTTTGGGCCAACTTTATTTATTAGTTTGCTAATTACGTACTTAAAGGCCTAACTATCCGTGAAGGCTCACAAAGGCCCTGCTATGTGGGTTCTGACGTACTCGCTTAGGAAATGAAAATCATGTCATGGTGTGATGAATAAAATACTTAAATAACCAAAACGTGTGATGCTCTCTCAAAAACAAATTATGTCAGGTGGTAAGTTATTGTAACTGCTGAGCCAAGGTTGAGTGTTCGAATCTATGTTGTGTTTCTTTTATCCAAACTAGATTTTGGTGTTAAAAAAAAATAAAAACGGTCAACAGGAGTAAAATACTTGTAGTCATGAAGAATCGAACTAGGGACCTGACAATACCATTCCACATAACATACCACTACAACAAGCACTCAGTTATAGAATCTTGTGGATTAAAATATATTTATATTAAGTTATAGAGTTTAGGATTCCAGAAAACATTTTCAGGAGATCCAGTAATACATTTTCAGAAGCAGAAAACGTCTTTTTATTGTTTAAATCGATAGTTTTTCGAGTGTCGCATTGATAAAAGATTTTAAAAATTCAACGAAATTTACACAAGTTTTTGAAAGCTATATTACAAGCATACACCGAATTTGAGTTTCAAAATAATCATAATTCGAGCGTTACAAAAAAAACAAGTGAAAAGTAATTTTGTTCCTTTTTTATCTCTAAAAGTACATCGTATTTCGAAGTGAATTTTTGTGTGCTGATTGTCCAAGGCACAACAAGCCTCCCCAAATTTTTGGTGATTTTTTTGAATTTTATTTCATTGAAGCGTGTTCAAAATTTAGTACACTATGTTTTAGTTATGGACTTTTGAGTCTAATATAAACTAATTTGAAATTATACAAGT
>LAPY01004751.1:6856-21075 GCA_000970635.1 Eragrostis tef | reverse complement strand
GCGGCCCGCCTTTGCCGCGAGTCCAGCCGACGTCCCAACCGCAATACACAGGCGTCCTCGGGCCACGCTGCCAAGTGAGACCCTCGCGTGCCTGAATCTGGTCGGTGGCGCGGTGGAGACGCCGCCGCTGGTGCCGGAGGAATGGCGTGGCGGATGCTCCGAAGAAAGGTAAAACGGAATCGTTAGTGGCTTGCGTACTCTTCTCCACTGCGTGACTCAGAGTTTCCCTTCGATTCTTCCGGTAACTAGCTTTGTAGCAGCAGTATTGACTTGGGCGTATTGCAGGATTTCCAAACGGGTCTTGTGAATTTGGCTTTGCGTACAGATCGTGGGGGAACGAAGCACTGCCCCAATGGAACTGTCCGAAAGCTGGCACGTAAGTTGATCTTATCCATCCACTCGTTGTCGAGTATGCTCGAGTTTAGCGTGACATATCGGAGTTCATCTGTTTTGGTTTCAAATATGCAGAGTTCTACCAAAGTGACAGGCCCCGACATGCTGCCAGCTTGATGAACTTCAACCATTTCACAATCAGGTGTGTTTATCTTTGTGGTTTACATCTACATATGTTGCAAATGGTTGAGACCTACCTTATGCGTCAAATGTGTATTATCCCATCAGAAATGAAAATTTAGCTCTGCAGACAAAGGCGCGTTAACATCATTGCCACTTTTTCCTACCCTGAATGATGCTTACAACTTTTACATAGCACAATTTGCATCTCATCTAATTTGACGTTTCATGTGACCGCAAATTAAGAAATGAAATCCATGTAATAACTCACTGGTGAAGCTCTTTTATGTTCGAATTCGACTCATCAGTGCCTACATACAACATTTGTGACCTGTCTCCAGTGATGCTATTTGACACATCACACATTATACTAGTTCTTCTCTGCTTCTAGATGATCATTTAAATATGTGTGCTTCACCACACGTCTTTTCTGAACAGATGATAGCACATTTAACTTTTCCATATTTGTATTTAAATTTGTCGCTAATCCATCAATCGGAGATAGAGGTTGAAGATTGGGTGGGCTGAAGTTAATATTCCTGTGAACAGTCTGTAGAGAGACTTGATCCATAGACCACAATGATATGATGCTGGATTGTATTTTTCTGGTCTAGCGTTTTGAATAGTATATACTTGATTAAACATGATAAATTCTGATTTCTCCCTCAGATGACCCACTTTCTGGTTTATAAATAAAAAGAAAAGGAAAACAATCATACTTAATGCATTCATTGTTCTCAAGTTTCCTCGTGGCATTGGATTAGTGTGTTTATCTTTTAATGCTTCCTTTTTTTGTCTTTAAAAAAATTAATGTTTTATAATTTTTTGGGTATGATTTTCGTTACTGTTGCTATTTTATTTGGATTTTAGGCCTTATCTGTCAGGTGACTATACCGTCTTTTTTATAGGAATTTTCATGCAGGTGTTTATATGTTAGCATGGAGTCGGAAAAGGGAGGATGTTGTCGGGCTAAAAGCACCTAAAAAGGAGAAGCGAGTGAAGAAAGAAAATAGAACTCAACCTCCTGTAGAAGCACCATATGTGGCACCAAAACTGAAGATAGCTACCAAACCAATACCAGATAAAACTGTCGAGATTTTTGATGGGATGACATTGCTTGAACTTTCTAAACGAACTGGTGCATATATTAGTGCACTTCAAGACATCCTTGCAGATCTTGGTGAAAACGTTGAATCAGAGTTTGACTCCATCAGTATTGATCTTGCTGAGTTGATTGCTATGGTATGTGTTAATTATCTCTTGAACCTGGATCTATTCTTTTGATCTAGTTTCTTAAAAGACCCCAAATGATTTTGTTACAAGTTGTGACACGTTAATGTTCAAAAGTTCCTAATCATTTGAATCCTCTATCTTTCTTATGCTTATATTACCATTTATCAGAAAGATAGGTCCACTATAAATTTGATTCTCTTAGAAATACAGATTGATCAATAACATCGGATATACCATGCTTTGCCTCCATTGTATTTTAATCTATCTACAGCAGCGTTAGGTTGCTCCAGAAATTTATCCTTTCAAACAATTAAAGACGTGGCTCACAATGTGATACATCACATATAGTTGCAAATATGGAAGGTTCCATGGGTTTGCATGTCGTAAATCATCTCAATAAAAGATGTGGCACATGATGTTTTCTGGAGGTTTACCTCTTTGTTGATATTTTCTTCCTCAGCAATTTGAGTGATCAACAGTAACAAACTAAACATACAATATTTTTCCTAGTTTTATGATTTTTCGCAAGTTTCACAGTCATGAAGTATTTAAGCATCTCAAGTTCTTTTTCTTATTATATCAATGCATGTGTTTCTTTTTCCCAGGAACTTGGTGTTAATACAAGAAGAATGCATACTGGTGTAGGCACAATGGAACCACGTCCTGCTGTTGTAACAGTAATGGGACATGTTGACCATGGTAAAACATCGCTTCTGGATGCTCTGCGTCAAACATCTGTTGCAGCAAAGGAAGCTGGCGGTATCACTCAGCATATCGGTGCCTTTGTTGTTGAGATGCCATCAGGGGCATCCATTACATTTCTTGATACTCCAGGACATGCTGCCTTCAGTGCTATGCGGGCAAGAGGTGCTGCTGTTACGGATATTGTAGTGCTTGTGGTTGCTGCAGATGATGGTGTTATGCCACAAACACTTCATTTGAATCCTCTATCTTTCTTATGCTTATATTACCATTTATCAGAAAGATAGGTCCACTATAAATTTGATTCTCTTAGAAATACAGATTGATCAATAACATCGGATATACCATGCTTTGCCTCCATTGTATTTTAATCTATCTACAGCAGCGTTAGGTTGCTCCAGAAATTTATCCTTTCAAACAATTAAAGACGTGGCTCACAATGTGATACATCACATATAGTTGCAAATATGGAAGGTTCCATGGGTTTGCATGTCGTAAATCATCTCAATAAAAGATGTGGCACATGATGTTTTCTGGAGGTTTACCTCTTTGTTGATATTTTCTTCCTCAGCAATTTGAGTGATCAACAGTAACAAACTAAACATACAATATTTTTCCTAGTTTTATGATTTTTCGCAAGTTTCACAGTCATGAAGTATTTAAGCATCTCAAGTTCTTTTTCTTATTATATCAATGCATGTGTTTCTTTTTCCCAGGAACTTGGTGTTAATACAAGAAGAATGCATACTGGTGTAGGCACAATGGAACCACGTCCTGCTGTTGTAACAGTAATGGGCCATGTTGACCATGGGAAAACATCGCTTCTGGATGCTCTGCGTCAAACATCTGTTGCAGCAAAGGAAGCTGGCGGTATCACTCAGCATATCGGTGCCTTTGTTGTTGAGATGCCATCAGGGGCATCCATTACATTTCTTGATACTCCAGGACATGCTGCCTTCAGTGCTATGCGGGCAAGAGGTGCTGCTGTTACGGATATTGTAGTGCTTGTGGTTGCTGCAGATGATGGTGTTATGCCACAAACACTTGAAGCTATGTCTCATGCAAAAGCAGCAAATGTTCCCATTGTAGTTGCCATAAACAAATGTGATAAATCTGGCGCTGACCCTGAGAGGGTCAGAATTCAGCTTGGTTCAGAAGGCTTGCTTTTGGAGGATATGGGTGGGGATGTGCAGGTTATTGAAATCTCTGCAGTAGCAAAATCTGGTTTGGATAAATTGGAAGAGGCTCTTTTCCTTCAAGCTGAGATGATGGACCTGAAAGCCAGAATTGATGGGCCTGCTCAGGCTTTTGTGGTAGAGGCAAGGGTGGACAGGGGTCGGGGTCCACTGGCAACCGCTATAGTCAAGTCTGGTACATTAGTTAGTGGGCAACACATTGTCGTGGGAGCAGAATGGGGAAGAATTAGGGCTCTTAGAGACACAGCAGGAAAAATAACAGACTCAGCTAAACCTGCTATGCCTATTGAGATTGAGGGACTAAGGGGCCTTCCAATGGCTGGGGATGATGTTGTGGTTGTTGATTCAGAGGAAAGGGCAAGAATGCTTAGTCAAGGGCGGAAGAAAAAGCAGGAGAAAGATAGGCTTAGAAAGATTGATGAAAACGTGGAAGATGATATAGATACTCCAGAAGGGACTCCAGAAAGAGTTGAAATGCCCATTATTGTGAAAGCTGATGTACAAGGCAGTGTTCAAGCTGTTACAGATGCCTTACGGAGTCTTAACAGTGCACAGGTATTTCTCATGCAGATTTGAACCCTTTAGTCTTTGTGGGGTTAGTGTCACACATCATGAAGATATGCAATTTTAGCGTGCACACAGTATGAAGTATGCAATTTTACTTTAACTTAAAACTTTAAAAGAGAATAATCTCCTAGTTCCTCCTAGATGTTCTAGTTTGCATCTCAAAAGAAAAGTGGAAAGTCCAAATTGTGACTTGCGAATCTCATGATGGATATTCTGTTTCCCTATATACCATATTTTTCCTGTTAAGCATGTTATTTAAACCATAGTATTGTCATCTTCAGGTTTTTGTGAATGTTGTTCATGTGGGTGTTGGCCCAATAAGTCAGCATGACATTGATCTAGCACAAGCATGCGGGGCGTATATAGTTGGTTTCAACATTCGCAGTCCGCCTATTGCGATCACTCAGGCAGCAACAAGGGCTAACCTAAAGGTACCATTCTTATGAATTATATAGTTTTAATATGAGCTGTGACTATTTTACTTCAAGGGATCTTGTATTTTGATGCAATCCGTGTTCAGTTAGTTTGACAGTATCGTTGGATGAAGTACCCATTCTGATTCTTTACAGAAATGCTAGATTTATCCTATTTTACTAGAGAACCTTCACATATTGCTAGAAGTTATGGAATCCTAAATTTTTACATATTATTGGAAGTTATTGAATCATTTAAGAGGCTGCTACCAAGATAATTTGGCCTTACCATTGTATTCGATTGGATTGAATATGGCATGATACGTTGATTCAATAATCAGTACAAAATACATATGTCACATATTTGATTTGTGAATATACAACAGCTTGTTTCCTTTTTTGGTTTGAAAGTTGATAGCTACCCTTCTGTTGTGAGATCACTTAAGTCCTTATGACAATTGCTCTCTGGATTTGAACAATAGCTTGGTTTAAGTTTTTAATTTTTTGTTGCATTGATTCAGTACCTCATTTGCCCTAATTCAAACATTAACTTGACTCTAACCCTAGAAATGTTCCTTTTTAATTAATGGCAAAAAGGAAGCAATTGTAGCTGTGAAGTAGCAAATCTGGTTTGCCATTATTGGCGGCATCAGAGTTTTATTATATTCAGTGTTGCGATATGAAACCCAAAAGTCATATCTCAACTTGCCAAAGTATCATTGGCCGTGGCCCATGGATATTCTCGGTTGATAACTGACTCGATGATGTATGTTCTTTAGATTTTGCAGCACAAGATTATCTATCATCTCCTGGAGGAAATGGGAAGACTCATTGTTGAGAAGGCGCCAGGGACTGCTGAAACTCAGATTTCAGGCGAGGCTGAGGTTCTGAACATATTTGAGCTTAAAGGACGCAGCAAATCAAAAGGACCAGACATCAAAATTGCTGGATGCCGGATAACAGATGGTCACTTCAGTAAATCTGGGACTATGAGACTGTTGAGGAGTGGAGAAACAGTCTTTGAGGGTCCATGTGCATCCCTGAAGCGGGAGAAGCAGGACGCAGAGACAGTGGACAAGGGTAATGACTGTGGATTGGTGATCCAGGATTGTGATGATTTCCAGGTAGGGGATGTCGTCCAGTGCTTGGAGCAAGTGATTAGGAAGCCCAAGTTCATATCAACGCAGAGTGGTTCGGTTCGGATTGAATGCTAATAGAATGTTTGTTAACATCGTTCCATCTTCAATTAATTCAGCCATTTTTTGCTGAACTGACCAAGATTTCGAGTGTAACAAGATTTTGTTCTATAGCAACTTGTTGCAACTACGATCAACACCCTTTCTGATACTAGGAAAAAGTTTTTTTGACGGTCATATTAGGAAAAAGTTACTGCATTCCGGTGCTTTTATAGCTTTTCGTGTCGTCCACTTGAGGAAGATCAGTGGGTTGTATATTTAAGTTTGCATTCAAACATGTCACGGGAAAAGCAAATTATTTGTATTGTAATTGTCACACCATTCGGTGACTCAGAATTAATCAGCTTTTGTGCTGTTCTGTTATGGATGCAGTAGGCATGTGCCCTGCTGGCTTGAGAACAGTTATACTGCACGAACTTAAACCATATTCCTCGAAATTTGTGGCTGCGTCCTTAACAGGAATCTCCAGTTTTGCACCTGACGTCCATGCCTTATCCAATTTCAACAGGAGCCATTCATTCGCTGCTAATTCAAGCAGCAGAGATTTTGAGACGAGCGTTTGTGACAGATGCTTTCATTACTTAAGAAAGAATATATTTTTCATTGTCAGTAATTACAACATGAATATAAACTACAAATTTCTTGATCAGCGCATGAACTTGATCACTGGGCGACGGCAACAGTTCTAGACTGCTCTAGAATCCTGACTAGTGGTTTGCTGCTGCACCTTCGCGCTTCGTCCAGGGGTGTGTTTCCCCGTCTGCAGCATCACATTGCATCAAAGAAATCAGCATATGTTGTTACCCTCTGCTATTCTAGCCCTCATGCACAGAACATCGAAGAAATTTTAAGGCCGCATGGAACATGAATTATACTGTTTCTATTGTTTCCTACTCCATACCTGTCTTTGGCCTGAACATCTGCTCCAAACTCTATGAGCATCTTGGCAACAAAGTGCAGGCCCTCGGCAGCAGCAACGTGAAGCGGCGTTCTTTGATCGTAGTTCTTGCAGTTGGGGTCGATTCCAAAGTTGAGAAACCTCTTCAGAATGTCGATCTTGCCGTCTGCGACGACTCTGCACAGGTAATTTCCAGGTTCTTCCAGGTTCAGGACTGCGCCATGCTCCACAAGGAGTGAGGCTATCCTATCATGCCCTAATTTTATTGCTTGCAGCAACGGTGAATTTCCGAACTTATCTGCAGTTTTGGATATACTCGTTCATCATAAGAGATACGGGTAAAAGTGTTCTTTTCTGCATATATATTTCAGCTCCTATTGAGTGTTTGTCTTGGGTACCTATGCTGTTGACATTTGCTCCTCTTTGGATCAGGAACCTGACGATATCTTCATACCCTCTTAATGCCGCGACATGCTGAAAGGTAAACATTTGTAAATGGTTCAATAAATATATCACTTGCTTCAATAAAATGAACATTGCTATTATTTTCAGAAAGACAAAGTGCTTGATGTTGCATTTGCTCCAGTTAAAATGAACTCCTTAACACTAATATATGACAGTTCACTTACCAGGGCAGTCCTTCCATCATAATCGGGTTTACTTGGATCCGCTCCTGCACTGATTAATCCTTTTAAGCGGAACAAGTCACCATGGTAAGCAGCATTGTTCACTGCGAGGACTAACTCTGCTTCCTGTTTAGCTATCTGGTAAGTGATATCCGATTCCAATTGCTTCCCTTTTGACCCTGTTTCTTTCCCCTGAAGAACAAAGCATTTCTGCTAAGTGTCGATTCCTATTTCTAAAATATGCTTCTGTTTGAGATATACCTTCAATAGATTGCTCAATATCTGACGGCTATCCTTGACGTAAATTTGTAGGATACTTGTTAGAGACTGCTTATCAATTCTCAGGAGGCTGCACATTTCGCAGACCCTAACTGTGAATGGCTGTGGAATGTTGCAAACAGCAGCAACATCGCCGACGATGTCATAAGGCAACAGCTCTGAGATGATTTCCTCAGATCCACTTTCTCCAATGGCCACCTCTTCCTGTGAGTGACAAAAGAATGAAATGGCTGAATACTACTCGTGCTCATCTAGTGATGTAATTCAGAGTTGTTTTCGCATAACTAATGTAGTTTTTCTCTTAAAATTTGAAATTTGCCACATACCAGGCATCCATGTGCCACAATATAAATTTGGTCCACTACAGTGCCTTGCTCTAAGATAACTTCCCCAGGGAGGAAGAATTCTTCATGTAACTTTACCACCTGAAATAGTAAGTGGAAAAGTCGAATGCACCGTTGTATCATATTTTTCTACTTCTACTTACTATATTGAATAATGAGAGAACATGAATCCATTAACATCTTACAATCTGGCTCAAGAAGTCCTCTGAGCATCCTTTAAACAGGTGCACTTTTGAAACCATGTCCAGGTACAGTGTCTCGGACATCTGCAAAACAAAACAAAAGCTCCTGCTTAAAACTGCACCCTATAATTTCAGTTTCAGCTGGATCGATCTCTCTTCACAATCCTTTCATCGATACGAGAAAAGCAGCACCTTCGATCGGACCGCGACCGGGATGTCGTCGACGACTCTGTCCTTGGTGTAGCTGCTCTCGTACTGCAGCAGCAGGTGAGCCGTCACCTGGGACCTGATATCGGCGCCCAGCTTGTTCCTATTCATGCACCTGATCAGGTCAGTCATCTTGTCCCGGAACCTCTCAGTCTTTGATCCTTTCACGATGAGCGCGGTCATGTTGCCGATGAGGTACGCGCTGAGGAGGATGCTGAAGGAAACGTACGCCACGATGAACACCATCTCCCTCGAGTTCACGGCGTGAATGTCACCGTAACCTGTAAGTTCAATTTTTTGGATAAAATTTCTTAGTATGATCATCAACAACTGCATTTTTCTGTCATGGTGATCAAGAACAATGGCATACCAACTGTCGCCAAGGTGACGATGGCATGGTACAGCGGGGTGACGTAGCGAGTGAGCAGGTCCATCTCCCTGAAGTTGATGTACCTGGTGTCTCCCAGTGTGAGGCTGCCGATCCAGGTGCTGCCCTCGTGCGCCGGCGGCAGCGTGGTGGCGAGGTAGTAGAAGACGCAGGCGGCGGTGTGCGTGTAGTAGAGCTCCACGGTGATGAGCTTCACAATCCGCGTGAAGAGGTAGCTGACGCGGATGTCCTTCTCCATCTTCTTGAAGAAGGCCATGATCTTGCGCGCCCTGTACAGCCGGAGCCACACCAGGTACCGCACCAACTCCATCCTCCCTGTGGCCTGAAATAATGAATAACACTCTTATCAATGATCGATGAACATTGTTTTCTCCTTCTGATGCCAAAATGGTTGATACAGTTTCAAGATTCTGATGTTACCTTGTAGATGTAGTCCCAAGGGAAGCAGCCTAGGAGATCGAGAGAGAAGCTGCCTTTGATGTATCTACAAGAACGCGAAAAATTCAGAGAGTCAGACAGAGCGGCTCTTGTTCGTTTTGAGAAAGGAACGGTATGGTGTCAGGCCAGAGCAACCGGTCGGCCGGCCTCACCGCAGCGCAATCTTGTGTTTGTCATACACCATCCTGTAGGAGTGGGGGTCCCTGTAGGCCAGGAAGAAGTGAACGGCAACGTCGGCGAGGAAGACGAGCTGCACGCATTCGAGGTCCAGCATGTGGTCCGGAAGGCCACGGAAGAAGCCGAACTCGAAGGGGGTGAAGAACGTGGAGTAAATGGACCACAGGAACATCGCGTTCGCCCAGATCCTGTACCACCTGCAGCACGCAGATCAAGAACATTTGGCACTTATAAGATCTTGACATCGTTGTATGATATCTATATGTTAACTGAAATGATACGTTCGTATTCAGGTCGATAGTCCCATTTCATGCAGAAGGTCCCTAATTGGTTGCATGCTCAAATATCATGAATATATGTTACACGTGCAAAGACTTTATTTTGCATGCATTGGTAGGTTCAGCTCTTTTTTAAAGTCAGAATTTGACAGTAGATATGTGAGGGTAGCATAGACTGAACTAATGGGGATCAGAGAATATATGTTTTCTTACCTTCCATTAGGGTGAATCACAAAGCTGTCATAGCAATTCATTGGCAGCCTCAGGGCGCTGCTGCTTTGTGACTTGAGCTCCTTCGCAAACAGGGAGAGCCTGCTCCCCACAGAGCCATGCAAGGTGTCATCTAACTCATTCAGCTCATACTCTGCAGCAATCTCTCTGTCCATGGCGCCTCCTCTTTCGCTCTCGTCTCTCACCACTGATCACTTTCGCATTCCTATGTGCAGTGCCATGCAAGTTCAGGACGCTACACGAACAATGCATATATATACAAATGAGCATGCGGATGTATGTGGCCCTGCCACTTCTGGTTGCACAAGGAAACAATTGGCAGTTGGACACTGCACAGACGGCACTAGCATTCCAGAAAAGGGTTTGTTGGAGGCTCAACTGGGGATGGGATGCAGGGCGGTGAGTTCTGTTCAAGTGGCAACACATGTTGTCTTCACTTTGCCTTTAGAAAACTTGCAGCGCATGGCATGGTGCACCTCTGTGCCTAAACAAATCCTGAACCCCAAATGGCATTCCTTTCCTGAGTAAACCAGCAGCTGCCTTTAGTTCTCCTCCATGCAGTTGTGGTTTGTTGGTTGGTTTATGCGTCCACAGTTTGGTGACACGGATGATCGTTTTAAAAACTGAAGAACTTTTGACCCTGAGTGTCAATATGCTAGGCTCTTTGCTGAATGTTTCATATTTCTTGCAAGTTGCAGGCAGAATGGAGTTTGCTTGTGCAATGTGTGCATCACTTACAGTAAGCAATCTTCACGTCCATGGTTGATTGTAGCTGTTACTGCAACGCTGCAGTTGTCTTCTCAAACTTCACACATCATGCAGTCTGAAAATCACTTTACCTGCAATGCAAGGACTAATCACATGAACTGTGGCCTGCAGGGACCAGCTAGATTTTCACGGGGTGGAGAGTCCTATCTGTTTCGATCAAAGGCTTTCAGAATTGTTTGATAAAAGAAACAAACAATTGATCGATATGATGTTTAACAGATAACAGCGGCACCATTTCTCTTCCACCATCGTCTTCTTTTTCGCTTGGCTGCTTTGCAGCGGCTGTTTTGCAGCAGCTACAGTGTTTCACTTATTTCTTCTGCAGCCGCTACAGTGTTTTTGCAGCCACTACAGTGTTCGTAGTTATTTTTCTGCAGCCGCAGCCGCAGCTGCAGCCTACTGAACAGGCTGGAACATACTCCAGTTGCACCGAAACCAGTGCATCTCACTTGGATCGCAGACAACTTTCTTGATCCCATTAGGATCATAATTTTTATCTGAAATTCCTGCGTTCTAATCAACCCATTAGTGCCTAGGTGAGTTTTGTTCTCACTGAAGCAATGCAAATTTCCATGGCAAAGCTTGGCTCACCAAATTTGAGACATCAGCATCATCAAGGTTGCTAGTAAAATCTGGTCAAAGCAGCATCAAGGTGCAGGTCTGTCACGGTCAGGGGCATCTAGCTAGTGCGTATCGTGCGTGTCATCGTTACAGTCAGAATGCCTGGTTGTGCTGCCGAGTTCTCTGGCCACAGAAGATCCGTTAGTATGTCAAAGGCGCTAATGAGCTGTGACACTGCATAGTGCTTTCCCTACCCTTATCTTTTACGTTGACATGAATATCAAATTACAAGGCTGACTTACCTTGAGCTTTCCCTTTCAAGGTTGTTCCAAAATTACGTATACTATTTCGGCTAGTTCATTTACTGTAAACGATGCAAATCATTTTCCATTATTCTTTCTTAAAACTCGAGACAAAACAGCGTTAAATTCAGTTCTCGAAGTTCAAGCAGACTGATTGATTGCATTTCTTAATAATTCAAAGGTGAGCTGAACTTGTATTTGACAAGACTTCCAGACTTTGGCTCATGTTGCCTATATGCATGATGCTGGTATTGGTCACTTGCAGAAAAATTGACACATACAAGAAAATTCAGAACACCTTTCGTCAAAATCATGTACAAGACACTAAAATGGCCTCTAATGCGTGGTCATTACACATAATCGTGAGTAGTCAATAAAAACCATACACCAATGCTAAATCCAGCTGGTTAGCATTTCCTTCTGTGGCAAAGCAGCTTCAGAAAAGACACAAACGGGCATTGTTGTTGTTGCTGCACATTGACGGATCCTGCAAAATATGCACACTTATCATGAATGCAAACAAATTGGTGCAATTTGGAGTCCTTTTAGATGCACCACCGTCTTGTATAAATTAACTGCATTATGCTGGAGAGCCGGACAATTAAAGGAAAAGGTAGTGGGAGGAGATGGATGGCCATGGACGATTGTTCCACTAATAAGTGCCGATGGGATTAGCAAAAATTAGTGAGATGTTTGATGATGGTTGCAGCTTTTAAGTTGTGGTTTGGTACAGGTACAAGTTTGGATTAGGACGAAGACGGTGTAGTGCATCCGACACTGACTTGAGTGAGCGACCTGCTTTAATTTGTTCCTTTCCTTTTATAAGCATGTTTATGTGTATATGCGAGCATGATAATGCTAGTGTTTTTCTTGCACTAGTGGAAACTCGGTTGGGTGATAAACTAATTCTGATGCGCCGATGCTCAAGCTAAATCCATAAGGGCTTTGATACTCGGTTTGAAACGTTGTGTGTTCGACCGTACCAGTAGCGCAATATAAATCACATTAAGCTTTCTAATTTTCTGAAGTTTAGATTACATGAGCAAGGAAAATATTTGTATTACATCTCACTTTATTCCACTAAGGGCTACATGTACGCAATAATAATCTGATATACATTCTTTAAAATTAAAAAGGAGTGTAATCTGATTCTTCTTCTTCTCAGCGAATAGTGTATCCGATATACATATGAAGGGTCTATTGCAATCCATACATTCGACAAATGATTGAGGCGAGATAAAAACATTCTATACTACCACTAAAAGAATGCAAAATAATTTAACGGGTCCTCCTGTTTCAGATTCAGTATAGACAAGATCAGAGGCACAAAAATAACGTAAAAGAATGAAATCCAAAGGGCAAAAACTAAAGTAGAATCCACACAAATTCATCCTACTTTTTTCCTAAAGGAGAGGGAGACCACTGCAGTCCACATTTTGTTGCATTTGCCACGATGATATGGAATTAACAATCTAATCTATTACGGACCTTTGCTCCTTAATTGAGGATTCTCTCCCGGTCCTTTTAATTAGTCTGCTGGTCCTCTGCAGAGCGCACTTGCAATTCTGGTAGCAGAAAATTTCCTCCCACGTTTTACCTTCCAGTTTTAACTGAAGATGTCGGGATAAAATTATTGTGACATCATCTAAATCGGAGGGACTATGCTGTAACTTGCAGAGGCTGATCCAGCGAACCTGGAGGAGTTTATTCATATTAGCTATCCGGTGTTTCATGAATGGCCTGCCCAACCCACTTGTATGAGCTACATGGAAACATGTTTCGAACGGAGCTACAAAAGGATTCCTTTTTTTTTTTCGTGAGCTACATGAAGACATGTCTCGAACGGGTGAATAAGGCATCCATGATAATAGGACATTAACTATTGCTAGATTACTGTATCGACACTAGCCACATAGATACGCAAGCCAATCAGTTTGTTATTATGGAATCACGATCATACAATTCAAGAAGGGCTACAAGTTGCACAGTAGAATATTTTGAACTTCTACTTTTTGTCCTCTCACACAACACTACTACATGTCCAACTCCATGGCATGGGTCTGGTCTTAAAAAAGAAAAAAAAGAAACTCCATGGCATGGGTCTTTCGAAAAAAACGAAGGAAAAAAAAAACTCCATGGCATGGTTTTGTTCCAGCCTTGCCATTTTGCCTGTCATTACGCTGCCACTGGCCCATTTGTTGCCATTCGCGGTAGAAGTCGAAGGTCGCGCGCACCAGTCGGGATGTCAGTTGGGCCACACGGTCCGGCCCACACAGTACGCTGCCTGAGTGAGATGCTTCGGGAAATCTCCCGCGCGCCATCATCAGTCCGGTGAGTAGCCGTGCCGCAGCCTCTGCAACACGCTCGAAACCTCTCGACCTCGTCGAAACTTCTCGCCCGCCACCGCTCTCCAATCTTCTCACCACCCTATAAATCCAACCCCCGATCGCTCCGTCACCATCGCGTCACACCAAGCGAGAAGAACACGAGCGAAGCGAACTCAGGCAGGATCTGAGAGCGATCTCAATTAGTAGAAACTCCGGTCGACCAGTCCGCAACTGTTGATCAAGTGTCAGTGTTCGTTCACATCCGCGCGTCGACGGTGAAGATGATGAGGTTGGCTGCCGCCGTGCTCGCGTGCCTCGCCGTGACGGCGGCGCTGGCGGACGGCGCGCTGATCCCGTGGTTCGGCAGCGGCAGGCGCGGCGGCGGCCGCGACG
>LAPY01004750.1:11844-23405 GCA_000970635.1 Eragrostis tef | reverse complement strand
CGGGATGATGGAGCAAAAGCCCATGTAGCTATTAATATGGGCCTAAGTACCTAACTATTAGCTAATTTAGAATTTGCTTTTGGTCTATTTGACGCTTGAGCATGTATTCTTCTCTTGATGCCCTTGACTTTCCGATGGTAGCCCACTGTTTCTAGCCGCCGCAAGCTACTACTTGACTTCCTGATTCCTAAACTTACTAACACACCACGCATCACCATTCGCCAAACTCCGGTGCTTTGCATGGTGTCCCGAGAAGCACTATCTGGCCCCCTCTATGTATAATTCCTAGCTCTGCCACTGCCTTCACCGAATAATCCTGAATGGACGCTATCCCTCTGTTTGCTTGCTTGCATCGTACCAACTCGTTCTGCAGACTCGTTCAGATTAGGAGAATATTCGACTGAGATTCCGCACCGTCCCATGCAGTAAAAAGCATCACACCGGGCCGAGCTCCTTGCCGCGATAGCCTCGCAGGCGCCGCCGCAACGTCCCTTGCCTTTGCTGTTCGACGGTCCAGCACAGCAGCTCATCTTTGCCTCTGCTCTGCTTGACGGCCTAGAGATGTGTGTAACAATAGGAAGCAGAGAGGAGTGGTTGCTAATAGATTGACGGGAACGATAAAGAATAAAGAATGTGCTTTATGCGTGCGTAAAAAAAATGATGGATAAGGATAATATGTGCTGTTGGGTGAGCTCATGGTCCATGGGTCCCACGTGTCAGTAGCAATTAGGCTTGTTTAGTTACGCACTCGATATACTTTGATGCTAGTATTTTCCTGACTCTTATATTCAGATTCATGGAGGTAAAGTTACCATGTTTGAGAAGGGTGTTACAACATTCATCCAACCAAACAAATTTTTGCACCATCCTGTACAACTTCATTCAATCAATCAAACAAAAACATATATCAACTCATACAATCAATCAAACACTCTACTTGTATCATCTCGTTCAGGATCAAACCATCTATTGAACCATCCCATGCAGGATCAAATTGATCCAAGCAACCAAACACTACCTAGGAATCTAGGATAGAAGTCACGCATCTGCATGACGATATGTACATGAGTTTTTTTTGTATGTAATTAAAAATAAAACTATCATATCGGATACTGTCAAATTGCGTGCATCGCACAACAATATAAGAATAACATGTTTTAGAAGGACAACATAATCATCACGTGTATCAAGTCCACAAATATCTGCGATTAAACACCCTCTCTCTGTTTCGTGTCTGGGCCAAGAGGGCGCTGGCCACTTTGTCTTCTTTTGCGAATTTTCTTATAGGCTAGCAGGATTTCAATCTTTGGATGTGACCTTCCTAAGCCAGTCTGGAGATTCATCCACCCATAAACAAATACGTACATCACGTGAGCTCATCTGGGCAAAGCAATGTGCAGCCGAATCAGCATCACGTTTAACAAAGCAAATTCTAAAATCTGAAAAGGACCTGCGTAGCTCTCGGATTTCGTGCCATAGATCAGCAATCGGCTACCGGAGTTTGGTTTGAGGTAGTTGACCAAGGTGAGAATGTCCATTTGCAACACGAATCAACTGATGCCTTGTGCCACCGCATCAGCAAGCCATCTCTTGCTGCCAGTTCCTTGACTGTTATCACATCTAGGAGTTACTCATGCCATCTCGCCTCTGCTGCCAGCACTACTCCCTCGCTGTTTCTCAGCAGCACAGCCCCACCACCAGAGAAAGACTGAGCATTTAAAGAACCATCGTTATTCAGTTTAGCCTAACCTTCCTCCAAATGCTTGCCATATCTCGCACACTTATGTTCCAAACAATACATAAACAAACATTATTATTTCAAACTTCCAAATTATTTAAGACTAATTAATAGCGACATTAATGTCTGTGCATGTGCTCCAATTTTTGCGAATTTAGCATTTTAAGTGGATAGTACGTTTTCTGAGGCAAGAATACATCTAGCAATCCATGTTGACTAAAATCAATAATCATGCAGAATCAGTTTTAGGAAGAGCATTACTGTCACTTCTTATATATTAATAATGTGAGGTTAATACTTATTAACGTAAGGGCTTGAATTGAATGACACCAAATACTGGATGGCCCGAATCAACCAAATCAGATGGGACAAGTTTTCATCTGTCATAAGTATTTTGTGGGGAAAATTCAACTATTTGAAAGGGAACGTTATTCCATATGCATGCTGAAATAGTCTTCAGGTTTACAGTACAATTACTAATGTTTCATTTTCTTCATCTTTTATTCATGTTTCTTTTCTCTCTTCATCACATTATTTTTTATATATGTTCTATTCTAGAACGTTTTGCATGATTGGGGTGATAAAGATTGTGTCAAGATACTTCAACGTTGTAAGGAAGCAATCCCTGCTAGAAATGCCGGAGGAAAAGTGATAATTATGGATATGGTGATAGGATCAACCCGGGGAACTGAAGAAATAAGTGAGATGGAGGCTTTACGGAACTTGTTCATGGTGCATGCCAATGGGATGGAAAGAGGAGAAAATGAGTGGAAAAAGATCTTTTCCGATGCTGGATTCAGCAACGACTACAAAATCATGCCGGTAATGGGCCCTTATTCGGTTATCGAGATCTACCCATAATGCTTGGAGTCTCCATACTGTAGTGGACAAATTAATATATACATACTCAGACGTTCCTTCGTATGTGTCTGTATGAATTCTCTGCGTTATCAATAAGAGGGCTAGTTAATAAAGCCTCTGCTGCGGGGTTATCGTTAATTATCTGTGTTGTGTCAAAGTTCAGATTTATGTATGAGCCCACTGAGTATTTAGTTGTTTCTGAACTTTCCTTGTATCATTAGTCAACTGATTCATCTACATGGCTTGTTGACAATATTGTATATGATACTAGCTGTTATTTGCTTTGTTAGTGCCATTTATGGACAATGAAAATAAGGAGATATATCATTTTATCGAATCTGTAGCTTTGTTGTGTAGTTCGGCTCATTTGACTACATCAGTTGAGACTATTTCAGCTGACATCCTAGCTATTAGTTTTTTTGAAGAAAAGTAGAACTGGAAGATCTCCTATTGATTACATTTAGAGAGGTGCTTCAATGCTTTCCTTAGAAAAAAAGGCACGCATCTCAAAGCTTCTCCTTTAATTACTCTGTTAGGTACGCTAATCACCGTATTATGTACTGGATGGGCCCAGATCTTATAGTCCATCCGAGCGTTAACCGTAGGGCCTGGGACATTCGAATTCAAGTCAACCTCAATTGAATTTGTCGTGAAGTCTATATGAATTTGAATCCGAGTCAAACTCAATTCCACGACTCGGAAGAAAGAGGGGTCAGACTGCAAGAGTACCGTACCGTTTCAGGTTCAGCAATCTAGAAACAAAGCACACCGAGACGATCCTAAATTAGGATTCCTAATCTCCAAACAAATCGGAAACAGGGCGCAATCGGGAGGCCGCCTGTCAGGGCGCGAGGTCAAGACGACGCCAGCGGAGAGGGCGAGGATTGGGGCAAGCAAAGCAAGCTGCGATGGGAACCGGCCGGCCGGGTGGCGGCAGCGCTGGGTTTGGAAGCGGGAGTTCAGGTACGGTGACGGCATGGGGTGGAAGTCGCCTAGCCACGACCATCAACACTGCCGCACATGTGTTCTGGCTATCCTTCTCGGCGCTTCTCTTGTTCCATTATAGCATCAAGGACTGGCTTACCACTGTCTACCGGCGCTGGAAGTGGAGGAACATCGACTACAGCTGCCCCATCGACCCAGATGTCTCCGTACAACTCGTTAGGTAATGACGATCCTAATTTGTTTCCAGATGTCGCTAGTTAGATTCGTGTACCAAGAACAAGAATAGCCCTATGTTGAATTGAATTTGGTTAGAGATTAAGGTGGATGAGGTTTTAAGCGTCATTTGGTTACCAAATTTGCTTTGAGGTTGCCTTCACCTCTGCTGGTGGCAAATATGAAAACATCGCAATGCGGTTGCCTTCCAATCCTAAGAGCCATCACTTACACGACTGCTGGCTGCATGCAAAGAAGAGGCCTTTCTCTGGCGCTGTCGTCTCCGATCCCTTTGGCAGACAGTCACGTCTCCGACGCTTGGTGTCAAATTTTTTTCTGTAAATATGTAATCTATACAATAATTGTGTCTCCAAAACCCCAAAACTCAACATTGTAACGAGTCGTTCTTGGCTGTCATTATATTAGTGGAAATCAGGTGAACGATGGATGAACTCTGATGGAACTGTTCCCAAAAATACTCTGGTCTGTAATTTGAATCCGAACAAGATTAATATGGCCCTTCCAAATAGAACAAACTCCAAATAATTTATACCTTATTGTGCATATTTGTTTGCCAGGGAACATCAACCGAGCTTCTCTGTAACACCCTGAAAATTCACCTCTAAAATTCGAAAATCAAATTAAACCTAAAATCGGAAGTTTTCAAAATGTTTTGAAAACATTTCTCTCTATCTCTGCTATCCGGGCTGTTTCCAGCCCGAGCTACTAGCCCCTCTGCTATCTCTCGTTCGATCCAGCCCACTGCCTCCCAGCCCATCTGGCCCAACCAGCCGGAACACCTTCTTCCTCCCTCTCTCCCGAACTCCACCCGAGCAGCCATGGCCGCCTCTGTTCTTCGCCGTTGCTGCCGCCGCTCCCACAGTCCCTATCCAAATTGATGCCTCAAATCGATGCGCCTTAACCAAGAATCCAAATCCCCCACTCCCTGGCCGCCCTCTCCCCTTTCCCCATGCCGGCTTCGAGCTCCCAGAACCTGCCCATGGCGAACAGAGTCGAGGAGAACGAACTCTGTTTCTATTCTCCATCCCGTAGCTTTGTTGGGCTAACCAGTCAAGCTGTCCAGCCATTAGCTAATCAGGCCTAAAGCCCACATACCTCCCACGCAAGTCCATAAAACCAGCAGGCCTTTTCCCTCAACCGAGACACCACCAGCAGCCCAGCACCACGTGCTGTTGTTTCCTTTCCGAATTTAGTTTCGAAATAATCCCTATAGCCTCCACTGTAAAATCCATATCTCCCTCATCCGAGCTTCGATTGACCACATTCTTCCTCCTAAATTTGTCTAAATTCGAATTCTATCCATTCCTACCAGTTTCATATTTTACCAAGCTATTATTTTATTTTATTTATTTGTGTTTGTGTGATGTTGTTGTTTGTCGGTTGCATGTACCGTAGCTAACGGAGAGTACGAGGAGAAGGAGCAGGAGCCAGAAGCCGGAGAGTTCGAGCAGGAGCTCCCCGACGATGTCAACTAAGGCAAGTCACAATCCGTTTTCCCTTTTGATCATACTGCTCCTATGTTTTACAAACATAACCCGTACCAGCTATTTTATTGCATAAAATGCTTGACCTCATGATTGCAAAACCTTTGTGTAGTATGAATAGGACTACTGAGCCTTATATTACCTGCCCTAATTTATTTTCTGTTAAACCTAGGATATTCATGTATGTACATTATTTACGCATGGATGGTGCCCCATCGACCCAGATGTCTCCGTACAACTCGTTAGGTAATGACGATCCTAATTTGTTTCCAGATGTCGCTAGTTAGATTCGTGTACCAAGAACAAGAATAGCCCTATGTTGAATTGAATTTGGTTAGAGATTAAGGTGGATGAGGTTTTAAGCGTCATTTGGTTACCAAATCTGCTTTGAGGTTGCCTTCACCTCTGCTGTTGGCAAATATGAAAACATCGCAATGCGGTTGCCTTCCAATCCTAAGAGCCATCACTTACACGACTGCTGGCTGCATGCAAAGAAGAGGCCTTTCTCTGGCGCTGTCGTCTCCGATCCCTTTGGCAGACAGTCACGTCTCCGACGCTTGGTGTCAAATTTTTTTCTGTAAATATGTAATCTATACAATAATTGTGTCTCCAAAACCCCAAAACTCAACATTGTAACGAGTCGTTCTTGGCTGTCATTATATTAGTGGAAATCAGGTGAACGATGGATGAACTCTGATGGAACTGTTCCCAAAAATACTCTGGTCTGTAATTTGAATCCGAACAAGATTAATATGGCCCTTCCAAATAGAACAAACTCCAAATAATTTATACCTTATTGTGCATATTTGTTTGCCAGGGAACATCAACCGAGCTTCTCTGTAACACCCTGAAAATTCACCTCTAAAATTCGAAAATCAAATTAAACCTAAAATCGGAAGTTTTCAAAATGTTTTGAAAACATTTCTCTCTATCTCTGCTATCCGGGCTGTTTCCAGCCCGAGCTACTAGCCCCTCTGCTATCTCTCGTTCGATCCAGCCCACTGCCTCCCAGCCCATCTGGCCCAACCAGCCGGAACACCTTCTTCCTCCCTCTCTCCCGAACTCCACCCGAGCAGCCATGGCCGCCTCTGTTCTTCGCCGTTGCTGCCGCCGCTCCCACAGTCCCTATCCAAATTGATGCCTCAAATCGATGCGCCTTAACCAAGAATCCAAATCCCCCACTCCCTGGCCGCCCTCTCCCCTTTCCCCATGCCGGCTTCGAGCTCCCAGAACCTGCCCATGGCGAACAGAGTCGAGGAGAACGAACTCTGTTTCTATTCTCCATCCCGTAGCTTTGTTGGGCTAACCAGTCAAGCTGTCCAGCCATTAGCTAATCAGGCCTAAAGCCCACATACCTCCCACGCAAGTCCATAAAACCAGCAGGCCTTTTCCCTCAACCGAGACACCACCAGCAGCCCAGCACCACGTGCTGTTGTTTCCTTTCCGAATTTAGTTTCGAAATAATCCCTATAGCCTCCACTGTAAAATCCATATCTCCCTCATCCGAGCTTCGATTGACCACATTCTTCCTCCTAAATTTGTCTAAATTCGAATTCTATCCATTCCTACCAGTTTCATATTTTACCAAGCTATTATTTTATTTTATTTATTTGTGTTTGTGTGATGTTGTTGTTTGTCGGTTGCATGTACCGTAGCTAACGGAGAGTACGAGGAGAAGGAGCAGGAGCCAGAAGCCGGAGAGTTCGAGCAGGAGCTCCCCGACGATGTCAACTAAGGCAAGTCACAATCCGTTTTCCCTTTTGATCATACTGCTCCTATGTTTTACAAACATAACCCGTACCAGCTATTTTATTGCATAAAATGCTTGACCTCATGATTGCAAAACCTTTGTGTAGTATGAATAGGACTACTGAGCCTTATATTACCTGCCCTAATTTATTTTCTGTTAAACCTAGGATATTCATGTATGTACATTATTTACGCATGGATGGTTGCCTTGTTATAGAACTTGACCAACCCCTTAATACTTGATTTGATGCTTTTGCTAAAACTGCTTTATAAACCGAATCCTTGCATGTGTAAATCTTACTTTATTGCAATGATAAACTCATTCTTACTTGCTGATTACAGAGGAAGATCCAGACTTCGTCGACGCCAACGGTGAGGAAGACGAATAAGCTTGGTCTCGTCCGTACCCGAGTTGCTTGTGGCTTTAGTCTACCGTTTAGTGGCTTTCGCTATGGATTATGAAGACCCATAGTTCCCCTTCTGGGTTATCTTTGCTATGCTTGTAGGCGCTTTCTTTATGTTCTACTGTTATCTCTCCCGACCCCTGTCAGGTCGCGACTTGTAATATCACCTGTTGTAAGACTTGATTATACCAGCGACTGATCCAGGAGCTAGTATAATAAAGTATTTAACCTCCTGTAATAAGAGGGGTGCTTTATTCTCTGAACTCAAAGCACTGGACAAGCTGCTTGCAAAAGAGTGCCTGGAATACTAAAATGCTAGGAATCCGGTGATGAATCCCTTCTCAGGTTCTTGAAATGATAAAATTGATGCTGACCCCTTACATATTGCATCTTTGTACTTCTTGTTTGACTTCGAATACGTACTTGCTTCTGGAAATGTGGCACAATAGACCGCAACAAACTGTTCCGGAGCCTGGACTCATGGGAACTTTGTGGCTCGTCTGAGGAGAAAGGGACGCTTCTCATTCCTGTACGGCCCACGGACCCTCTTCTTTTTTGAGCTCAACGATTCTCCATGCAATGGTGGAATTGTGACACGCGCAACCCTGGCTATGTATTATCAATTTATGCCTGTAACATTTTTTATTTTATCTTGCTATCCTTGTAACTGCCTATCATGATTTTATTTTAAAGTTTCTTTGCTTGTACTGGGATTATTTAAATGTATTTTAGTAGAGAATACGTCTAACACCCCAGATATTTATCTAACATGGAGGCTACTATAAAGAAATTAAAATCTATAAGTATAGAAATTATTCGAAATTTCGACAGAGTCTCCCATGTAATTCTACCATCCGCGGGCACACAAACATCACAAATAGAATAAACAATAAGTGACCAGCAACTCTAAGAATAAAACATGAACAATTTACCACAACCAAATGACCATCTAAGCTAAACAAAATTACTCCAAAGTCTAGTAAACAAATTAAATGTGAAGATATATGTATGTGTGTGCTCAAATGTATATACTACTCACATCCAATGCTTGCGGCGATCAACGGGTTCCTAAAAACCAAATGAAACACAAGAGTGAGTAAAAACACTCAGCAAGTACAATTAGAGCTAGAAAAAATGCGAAATTAAAAAAAAATGAACTCAATCTGAGAATATCCAATGGAATAGGACAACAGTTGAGGACATCCGTTGCATTTACCGGTAAAGCCGAGCAAGTGGGGCCAACACTTACTCACAGGAACTTTAATAAAAGAACCAACTTGCACATCCGGATCAACCGGAACATGAATAATATGTAATGAATGAAAAACTTGAAACTAGAAGCAATTAACCATGAATCATTAGAACACCGGAAAAAAAGAATAGAAAATGAATTTTGCAAATATAATAAAAAGATATCAACAAGTAATCCATATCACAACACAAGCCCGTCATGCACTTAGCTTAACTTCGACGAGACGTTGATGGCGGTACGTCCTTAACACCTGAGTTCTCAAGACCTGCAGAGTAAAAGTTACTCTTAGAAGCTACTCCGGCGCACATACAACCTATTTCTTTGAATATCGAAACGAGGTTAAGCTAAGTCCAATCAAAAATAAACTAATTCCCCGATTCTGAACTTCTCGACAGCACACTGTTTTGCCATAACTTTTGATTTTTAAACCAAATGCTACAATTTATACATTCTGGACATCTATAGAGAATTTTCTACAACTTTCCCAATAGCACGTTTTGCTACAAAATTCGCTAACTGAGGCGAAAATAAATAAGCAGAAAACTGCGCAGACTAAGAAATCCTGAGACAGAAGTACTAAAAATACATTTTCTCCTTAATCACTTAACGGAATTGTGTGAAACCAGCGCGGTTTGAAATATAAAAACATTGTCTACAACTTTCCGAACTGTCTCAAGGTCGAATTCCTAACCAGTTGATACCAGTTTTCAAAATAGGCTCGCTGGGCGGAATATCCAATCTATTGATCTCGGTTCAATCGATGATTCCTCAAATTGAAGTGATGTAGGAGCGTTTAAGGACTAACTGGAGACTAGCACAGATGCCCTAAACTTGAATTTAGCTCAAAATCAGTCGGAACTTGGAAAATCTCCTCGAATCTCTCCTTTCCCCTTCCCTTCTCTCCCTTGCAACCTTGCTGCTCCTTCCCTTCTTTTCCCCCGCTGTACCAGCAATAGCAGGGCAGCAGCAGCACGCCTCCAACCAGCAAAGAAGGGCACCGCCAAGGACAGCAGGAGGTGGCGGCGTTTTAGGGTGAGTGCAAGGTAGAAGAGGAAGGCTGTGGCGTCGATGTGAATCGGAAGAGAAAACGAGCCAGGAGAGAACTTAATAGGTTACCTAGTACATATCCAATGGTCCAGATTGATTCAACCACTACGAACTCATCCGACTATCAAATCCCATGTATGAGTAGTCAAACGGAATCATTTCAACGAGCTCTATGCATCTAGAGTCTCCGATCGTTCATCCGAGTAACGATTCAAGAGGTCAAATTTTGGTCAACTCTGGGAGTCTTTTTGATTAATTTTCGTTGAAAAAACTTGGGATATTACAATACTTGTAACGGAGTGTATTATTACTTTTAGCTGGACTATTGTTAAATTTTTGTCACCCACTTACCATGCCTTTGTGAGCATTCAAAAGCATCTTGCTAAATTGTTAACTTTCTGAATTTTCAGATACTAAAATAAGTAGGCACCCAGTTCGCTCTTGTCAAAATTTTCTCCTGTAATGTAGTTTCAGATGAACCGGGTGATGAGGCCAACAGTTTCATGGGTCAGCTTTTGTTGGCTACACCTCGGAATGGAATACGTATATCTCTAACCTTCAAAATATTTAAGTACTGTGAATTCTTTGCTTTACCTGAACTGTCTGTTTCCAATGTTTTTCAGACGATTGTGTTTGCGAGGCAAGTGGCGTTCGAAATCCTTCTTCAGGAAAATCATTCTCATGCGAGCATAGAGATTTGGAACCTCTTTGTCAGATATGTTTTAACCATTCGGGTGTTCTGCATCCCATTCCAGGAAAGTTCCAGTTTGGGCATAAAAAAGATGCCAAGTTTAGATACTTTTGCTCATGTGCATAAAGTGTAGCCATTACTGGAGACTGTAGATGTGTACCCCAAAGCTTGTGGATTGCACCTGAGTTTTCGTCTCCGTTTGGCACCTTCGTTGGTGCGGAAGCCCGATTTGTAACTATTGTGCGTTGCTTTGAGTGCTCTCTTTCATGGTGCTGATGAAACCTTTTCGTAACGAACTAGCTAGTTCCATATATTTGCTGAGTTGACCCAACTGTTTATATGGGATTGCTGTAACTGAGGGTTTTACTGAATAATAATTGGGTAGTTTTCTTTTCAGTGGAAATCAGGTGTACTAACTGGCGTGATTGACTAATGTTTGGTTAACAACCAACTAAGACCTCGAGTGTTTACGTTTGTGAGAAATCGATTCTGTAAGCATATATATATGTTCTGAACAATGTATAGCTTAAAGAATTGGTGTCTCATTTACACCAGGAGCATTCATACTACCTAACTACCTAAAGCAAACAAGCATTCATGAAAATTCAGCCGTTTGAGAAATCCGGAGTAGATCTTGTCTTCATAAATGACACATATTTGGCCATCATATGATCTTTCAAAATTGGTAAACATGGCATATACAATTTTAAACTAAAAGAGCTCACTACCAGAATCCCTTTTTTCCCGAGTGCCCAGGGCACTCGGGAAAACCTTTCCCGAGTGTAGCACTCAGGAAAAGCTACACGGCGTAAGTGTTTACGGAGAAAGGGACATTTCCCGAGTGTCTTTTATCAGGCACTCGGGAAAGGCTTTCTCGAGTGTCAAACCCCCACTCGGAGAACGAGAAATTGACGGACGGCGGACTGACGGCGCCCCAACTTTTCACTCGGGAAAGGTCCAAACTTTTCCCGAGTGTATTCTAAAATACACTCGAGAAAGGTCCAAACTTTTCCTGAGTGTATTACAAAATGCACTCGGGAAAGGTTCCAACTTTTCCCGAGTGTCTGTGCCTGCGCCTGCACCTGCTGCGCCAAAGTCGCCTCGAGATGCTCCCGTCTGGCCCTCTCTTCCTCAAGCTGGGCCTGCAATATTGAAG
>LAPY01004747.1:23885-37655 GCA_000970635.1 Eragrostis tef | reverse complement strand
TAACAATAGAACATTGTAATAGGGAGGCCAATCAAGTAGCAACATGAGCTTGCTAGTGTAGTTTTTTCTTCAGTTTCATCTAGTTTTTGGGTTAATGATCCGCCCAATTGTATTATTGCCGCTTTGGCGAACGATGTAAGTGTTATTTCAAATCAATAAAGTGCGCCGAATGGCTTTCCCTCAAAAAAAAAAACCTCTTAGTTCATGCATAATTTACTACTCAAGTGATTTAGGCCAGAACTGCTGGACTTCTGTGCTTGCTCGGATGCTCACACAAGTCCCCTCGTCCTGCACATAGGCAGAAGATTAGTCACCAATCACCCACAAAAGGCCGTTGTTGATGGGTCAAACTTCGAACCGACGAAAATTGATCATCCACAATTACCTATTGATCTGCTTGAAGGTAGCGAGCACAGAGAGACAGTAGCCAAAAAGTCCTGTAAGACCAAGGCAGGCAACCCAGGTGATGACCATGGCCGCGACGTCGCCCAGAAACCAGGAGGAGCACAAGTCAAACGCGAAGACCGTTGCGAGGTAGGCGCTGATCAAGACGAAGCCCAGCGGTGAGACGAGGCTCCCTCGCAACTGCATCACGGACACGAAGAAGACGCCAAGCACTGACGCAACGGAGAGCAGGAACAGAATCGTGGGGATGAGCTTCTCGATGCGGTAATCCCCCGCGTGCCACACCAACCATGCCAGCCCGGCTAGCATCGCAAGCGCGGGAACAGCAGCGATGAGCCCAGCTACAATCCAGAGCAGCAGCAGTCTGAACTCCTCCTCGTCGTCACTGGCCGTGGCGGGGACATGGTCAGCCGACCTCTCAGAGCCCTCGTGCTGGCGGTGCTCGGCGAGAGCGTAGCCCAGCATGCCGACGGCGAAGTGGGTGTTGAAGTGCACTATGAGCGCCCCGATCGAAGGACTCAATGCCGCCGTGTGGGAGCGCCACAGGACGGCCGGGGTGACGGCCGCGAGAAGCAGGGACAAGACGACGACGAGGTGCCTTTGCTTGGCCTCTTTCCGGACGGTGTGGATCCCATCCTCGATCTTGCCTGATGCGTGGGCGATGGCGGCGGCGAGCGCATCCTTGTTGGTGTCGCCGGAGGGGTTGGTGCTGCTGCCAGGGACATCCTTGTTGTCGGCGCCGACGAGGGCAGCTTCTTCTTCCATCTCACCCTAGCCGCGATCGGTACCTCGGTAGACGTTGGCCGGCGGCACTGGAGGAAAGTTGGGTGTCAGGGTCACTGATGTCTGATGCAATGCAAGGTATGGACTGGAGGAGCTCTTCCCTTCCAACCGAGCAGCCAAGATTAGGGGCGACATTGAAGGGAAATTTCGAAATTTGATTTGACAATCAATTGGTGAACCTCTCCAGTTTTGTGACACAGAATTCCGTGGCTTTTCCGTATCTGGCACCGTGGCACAGTGAAATGAGGGAGACGGCATGCATAGAGAACCACCAAATAAGGGGTTGCATTGCAGGCGTTGATTTAACAGTTGTAGCATACTCCGGAGGCCGATTATTCAACGGTTCAATTCTCGCAAAAAAAATAAAGGGTTCAAACGGGCGATCATCCTCAGACAAACAGAGCGCGAGATGATCGAGGAGACGGAGATGGAGACGGGGCGAGGGAAACCACCGCGCGCTAACATCTTGCCTCCCTCGTTGGCGTCGTTTGTCCCCATCCCGGCTTCTCGGCAGCTCCACCGGCGGCCGGCCTGGTCGTGTGCTACTCTTATCCCAACGCCTACTCTGTTCTCCGGTCACCTCGTCTCACTCTCGCGCTTATCCCCAGCTTCGTCTCATCTCCTCCGTCGCCTACGGTTCGTTGCCAGAGGCTTTGGCAAGGATGGAGCTGAAGCCCGGTTTGTCGGCCCTCGTCCCCGGCGGCGCCTCCGGCATTGGTGAGCAAGAGCGTCCCCCGCCGCCTCTGGTATTCCGCGCGCGCGTAGCCGATTCAGGCGCCGTTGGGCCCAGTTGTGTTTGGGTTGGGCGAGGTAGTGACTTGTGAACTTTCGTTGACGGGCTACGCAGCCTGGCCCGATCAGTGCACGGGCTGACTTCCCCTTGGGCTGTAGCGACCCAAAGGCCTCTTTTCCCTGCGCCTTCCGCTCTCCTCCACCCGCTCCGGCCGCCGGCGGTGTATGAGTTGCCACCGCCGCAATCGGTGGCTGGATATGATGTAGGCACACCGCCACGCCGCCGTCGGCGGTGGCAGGAGGTGGGATTTCGTAGTCATCGATTTGATTCTCTCTCCGTCAATCGGTCCCCCATGGCACAGCCAGCAGTTGCGTACCACCCACATTTCACCCATGGCCGCTTCCACAGAGGCGCTTCGGCATGGGACCGGGTCATAGCTGATAACTGTTGGGTTTAGTCCCACATCGGATGAGTTCGTTCCTTTCTTGATTTCCTTGATTTTGTGCAGGGCAACGGTTTTGATGAATTCCTCATAATCCATTGCTGACAGTTCCTTTTTTTTTTCAAGGGAAAGCGCTCTGCATTGCTCTTGCGCGGAAAGGTGTATTTGTGACTGTTGTCGATTTCTCTGAAGAAAATGGGAGAGTGGTTGCTTCCTTAGTTCAGAAGGAAAGCAAACAGTTTCACAGAGGCAGTAGTTTTCCATCTGCCATATTCATCAAGTGTGATGTTACCAATGGAGGTAATTTTTTGTGGGTGAAGTAGGCAATCAGAATTAATTCTTTGCGTTCTTATGCTGTCTACGCCTGTTGCTGCTCAAAATTTTGGAGAGAAAAAGTTACGATAACTTGACAACTCACGTAACTACAATCAGCTTCGGCTTCTTGTAGACCACTCCAGTCAGGTGTTATCATCTTTTGATGGTTATCCTAATACACTGGTTTCACATGCAGTTGCTCTTGCTGCTGCGTTTCAGAAACATGTGGACACATTTGGTCTACTAGATATCTGCATCAACTGTGCTGGATTTGTCAATAGATCATTAGTTTATGATGATACATTTGATGGAGCTTCCACTTGGAGGCGTGCTATAAATGTGAATCTTGTTGCTGTTATCGATGGTACTCGCATTGCAGTAAGTCTCTCAATAACTGTCAGAAATAGAACTGCAGAAGCATCGAATGATGCTTCCTCGTGCCCTTTATTATTTAGCAAATTAGGAAGTGCATACATATATTTCATCTGTGAGTAAGATTGTTTAAGTGGAGAGATTTACAGTTTTTTCAATTAACTGTTTTCATCATAGATGAATGTACATGGTGATTTTGTTTTTCATAATATAGCGTGTCCTTGTCCCTTGAGACCACGAAAATCAGGCTTGCAGTATACACGTATTTTGAATTAGACAGGTTATTCGTATTTACTTCCTGCCAACATAAGCATGTATTATATTTATACTTATAATTGGATTTATTCTCCACAGACTCAAGTGATGCGATCCCGGAAGAAGCCTGGTGTCATAATAAATATTGGTTCAGTTGCTGGCCTATATCCTATGAGCTATGAACCTGTGTATAGTGGGACAAAAGGTTTGTTAATTATGTTCTATTCTTTATATCTATATGTTGGTTGTTTTATCAGCAGATCAGCTGCAACGTGAAACCACTTTTGGTTTTTATCTCAGAGTACTGCTAGTGGAAAATAATGCATAGTACATGTGTTAGTTCTCTATCTGGTTTTAACTGTGGATTCATGTTTAGCGCTAATATCAGCTGGACTTTACCGTATTACACGGTCCTAATGTAGGAGTATTTGAAAAATTTGTTGGATGTGGACCACCCCTTTTTCTTTCCCTTTTTCTCAAAAAAGCTACTCTGCTTGGCACATATGTGAAGTTCATGATCTCAGAGTTCATTTTTGCAGGTGGTGTGGTTATGTTTACAAGATCACTTGCTCCATTGAAGAGGCATGGCATTCGTGTCAATGTACTGTGTCCTGAGGTATTAAGGTTTTGCATGACTTGTTATGTTTTTCACTCGATGATTTGATTCATTATAGTTACACTAAAGAAAATTTTCCAACATTCTTTACTGGAAATCGTGAACATTAATATGGACCTTTTGCGATATTCAAGATGTTAACCTGACAATTGCACTGTAAATCACACAATTTTCTCTATTACATAAAACCATATGGACAGGACAAAAGACTTACCAAGTTGTCCAACAAGGATGAATGCTCACTAGCCTGGTTCTCAAGGACCAGGAGCAGTTACTTAATTATACCTCTATGGACATGACTTGAACTAACTTGTAAAATGAATGAAGTAGACCGACTTTCTTCATGAATCCATCTAGTAACATTAGTTTATACTAGCAACAGTAGATGTCCCACATTTTTTAGCTACATCAGTGGACCATATAGTTTTCAATCTGCCAGCCTCAGCGTAAATTTATGCCAAACAGACAGGTTGATCGACTCGTGAAAGGGGGCAATGATGCTAATGGTATCAGTTAGCTTGACCTCTATATTTGATTGATGTGTGCAGTTTGTCCAAACTAGTATGGGAGAACAAGTGAACCGTATACTAGTGGATGCCCTTGGTGGGTTCTTGAAGGTGGAGGATGTTGTTAATGGTAGCTATTTCTCACATTATTAATCCTTGTACATCGTTTTGCCATAATTGCCTTCTCGTGATTACTGCTAGTTACTATTGAGCCTTGAATGTGTGCTCTACATGCATTGCTGAAATGATGAAATGGAATGTGGACATTATGTGCATTATGTGAATGTGTATCCGTTATGATAATATATGCCTGTGTTGCATAACTTTGGTCCCCGAATTCTAAACTGTAGATTTAACTATTTTGCAATCAATAAATAATTGAATTTTTTAGGTCTATCGATTATGTCAACCATCTGTTGCAGCTAGATAGATTTTCAATCTGTCTATGATTTTCTTGTACAAAAGCTGAAAATCAGCCCTCAGATTCCTGAATCTAAGCGGCTCACCTACGCAGGTTGAGGGACATGTCGTGTACTTTGCTAGATGTGCAGAGAACTTGTTGATATACTACCTCTGTTTTCCGATGTTGTTTGGGGATATGTGCAGTCAAACTTTGACCATTAATACACCAGAAAATTATAAACATTGGTCACATGAAAATAATATTTGTAGTTTAACCATGAAACATGCTTCAAATGGACATATTTTCAACAAATTTGAACAGCAAATGCTTAGAAAAAGTAATGGCCAAAGTCACACATTGGAGGACGTGTTGATGTCCTAAACAATAAATAAAAAAGGATTGAGGTAGTATACTCTTCTTGCATATTATACTTTGTGTGTCATCTGAGAAGGACTCCTTTTTATTTGGATCAGGTGCATTTGAGCTTATAGAAGATGAGAGCAAGGCTGGTGCCTGCCTTTGGATATCTAAACGAAAAGGAATGGTTTACTGGCCAACGTCAAAAGAAGAAAACAATTACCTGGTTTATTCCTCAAAATCAAAAAGGAAATTAGCAAATAATAACTTTCCCAGCATTCAAACACCTGAATTCTTTGAGAAGATGTAAGTAGTCCTGCTATATATTTTTTGTATTGAAGGTCCTGTTGAATACGTCATTAATAATAATAAACAACAAATGCTTCTTGTTCAAACCTCTCCTGAAATGATTAAATTCATTGACCATTGCCCATAAGCAGACAAACAGGATTTAAGTTGCAACTGTTGCGCAGAACTACAGCATGTACATTATCGTTGCGTTTACTATATGCCATCTAATGCATTGATGGAGGAGTATAATAAGATCAAAACCATCAATACATTAGCCAGCATATACAATTTCGTTGCATCCAGGGTTTATGGTGAAGGAAATGCATTGATGATCTAGTTTCCTTTTTCTTTTCATGCTAAAGAATTTTCCAGTCTATTTTCTGAGTAGCATTTATTCCACTTCTACTTCTATTTGTTTAGATCTTGACATTTATTATGCACCAAACATGGATTCCCATGGAAGTTTAGGTCTTGGCCTCCGGGACACGATATTTCTTTTCATGAACATTGGACATGCTATGAATTTAGTATTGAAAATCTATGCTATGTGTTGCTTAGTTGAACACCATTAGCTGGTTCAAAAGTCATTTCGTACTATATGAGCTAAGTGAACTACTCCCTCCGTTTTTATTTATATGACGCATTTGACTTTTTTCATTACTTTCACCATTCGTCTTATCTATAAATATTTGTGCAAACAGGTAAATATATAGGTTAACCTTAAAGTGCTTTTGATGATAGATCTAATGATATCAATTTCACGTTAAGTAACTAATTACATAATTATTATTGTTGGTCAAAGTTCAACGAAAAAGTCAACTACGTCATATAAATAAGAACGGAGGGAGTATATTCCTTTAATAGAAATGTTTAATTTCCTGATATTTCTTATCAATCTATACGGCGCTTCTGTAGGGTTGTGCATACACTCAGCCACAATTTCCGCAATGCTACAAGACTTGAGCGCGTGAGCCTGAGATTGCCCGTCGGACCGCATAGTGCTCTAGTTAAAATCGTATATGCTGGTGTAAATGCTAGCGATGTAAGTCCTTACTCTTGTATTTACAGTTTATTCCCCAATTGCATAACCATCAGAATATTTTATTATTATTAGTTTTTATAATACCATCAGAAGATCTTAAATGGTGTGTTTCAGGTAAACTTCAGTTCTGGACGTTATTTCAGTGGTAATGCTAAAGAAGCTGCTGCACACCTTCCGTTTGATGCTGGTTTTGAGGTTACAGATGCTTTCATACTTCCATGATCAGTTTTTGTATAATGTCTTTTTGTATCTGATATTCGTCATAGATCTGTGTACAATCTTTATTCTAATGTACACAATGGTTTATGACAACTTACCGTAGGCTTACCAAATTTATATCTGTGCAAAAATTACAAATGCAGGCTGTGGGAATTGTTGCTTCTGTTGGAGATTCAGTGAAACATATCAAAGTTGGCACTCCTGTCGCCCTTATGACTTTTGGGAGCTATGCTGAATTCATGCTGGTACTGCATTCGATATCCCTTTTGTTACACAAAAAATTACCTTACTGACCTCTATGCTTCATTGACTGAAACAATCTCTATCCTCTTGCATTTGGTTATTGTTACCTCTTCTAGTAACATAGTTTTTGCTTTCTATCTTTCTGAGAGAAGGTTCCAGCCAAACGTCTTCTTCAAGTGCCAAGACCAGACCCAGAGGTGGTGGCTATGCTAACTTCAGGATTGACTGCTTCAATAGCTCTTGAAAAGGTTTCTGTTACTCTTCAGTTTGTCTTAATTCTGGACACCATTCTTTTTTTAAAAAAAAAATATGTTTTCAAGATCCATTGGAAGATATACTTTACTTCCTGGTCTGATGAAACTTAATTTATTCTGCATTTCTCCTTTAGGCTGGTCAAATGACATCTGGGCAGGTTGTTTTGGTCACAGCAGCTGCTGGTGGAACAGGACAATTTGCTGTTCAGGTGAGTTGATGGTGATGCCGTTTCAATACTATGAATGTGCCCTTTTTTATGTAATATTCAACTGCTCTCCTACATATCCAGGACAATACTATTTTTTTACCGTTATTTTTTTGAGGGAAAATACAGTAGGGGAAGTCCCTACTAACTATGGTGCAGTTATCGTTCTTTTAATTAATTTTGAATTTGCACAGCATTTCTCCTAGTTGCAATTAGGAAGTTAGGATCATGTTTTGGCCACTTACATGAACTTTTCACTGCATTCAATACGATATTTCTCGAATAGAGATAAATTTATCTTCTTTTATTTATGTTATTCGAGCAGCAGTTACAGGCTTTTGACTCTGATTATGTCTTTTTGTTCTGAATATACAGCTTGCAAAATTAGCAGGAAACAAGGTTGTAGCCACATGTGGAGGTGACAGTAAATCTGCGCTTCTGGCTTCCTTAGGAGTTGATCGAGTTATCAACTACAGAAAAGAAAAGATCAAAGATGTGAGTTTTTTCGTTACAGCATTTTGTATTTACCTTAATGCAGTTCTCTTATAATTTCTTGTTTATCATGTGAAATTTTTAAGCTTGACAGCATATTTTTTTGCTTCCTTTCTGTGCTTATATAAGTAATTCATATGTTTGCATTGTCTGGTTGTCTCTACTTTCCCACTTACCAGAATAATACTGGCTGCAAGTTATGTTACACTCGCATGACCTTTGACATGCTATGTACAATTCAAGATGTTTGTTGAGCATGCTTGAATTATATTTATACTCAACTTCATATGGAGCATTTACAGTGAATCAGAGTACCGCTGAGGTTACCATTTTAAGTTACTTCGCATCAATTCATTTTGTTAGGGTAACATTGCATCTTCAACATAATTTTCTCAGAATTGTAAAGAAATAAGATCATTCTGGTGTTTGATTGCAGGTTCTGAAAAAAGAGTTTCCAAGTGGTGTAGATATCATATATGAATCTGTAGGTGGAGAAATGTTTGATTTATGTTTGAATGCCCTGGCAGTCTATGGACGTCTCATAGTAATTGGTATGATCTCTCAGGTACATTTTTTTTATTGCCTCTGAAACTTGCATTCATTAATTTACAGTACACTCTGAGTTATTATGCTTTACCTGTACATATGTTGGCAGGTTTCGTAAATAGTTAATAGGATGCTCTACCTTGTACCAGAAAATATTTCTATTGGCTTTGAACAGTGTTTGATATGATTTGCAGTATCAGGGAGTGGATGGATGGAAGCCACAAAATTACACTGGATTATGTGAGAAGATTCTTGGGAAAAGTCAGACTGTGGTATGTTTGTGCATCAGAACACTTTGAAGTTTGCAATATGAATGCACATCATTTGATCTAATTAATCAATTGTTGTCGATAAAGTGGCACTGCATTTCAAAATGTGGTGTTTTTTAGTCTTAATGATCTGTTTTCTGAGAAAAAGTCTTAATGATCTGTGCACCACATTGATTTGCTTAAAATTTCATGCATACTAAAAACACGATTGCGAAACCTAGTTTGTTAAGGATCCTAAGAAGATGCTTCTAACTGCACATGCCCACATTCATGTATGGAAATAGATTAGTGCAATGTTAAATGGACCCTTAAAACTTTGAGCTCTTTCCTCTCCAATTTCAGGCGGGATTTTTCCTGATTCAGTATTCTCGCCTCTGGCAAGATCATCTTGAAAAACTTTTTGACCTTTATGCCGCTGGAAAGCTGAAGGTATGCTATGCTCCATACTGCCTGTTGTTTGGCTTCTTCCCATTAGATTACACCGTTGGGAATGGTATCCATCCTGCATTTCGCCTTGCTACTAACAATGGTTCACCCCGAAACATTTTTTATGTTATCTTATTACTTTTCTTAAACTAACTCACCGAGTCACCGGACACTGAATACAACAGATTTCCCTTGACCCCATGAAATTCCTGGGTACTGCTTCCGTGCCAGATGCTGTAGAATATCTTCATTCTGGCAGGAGCGTTGGCAAGGTACAACCCTTGCTATAAGCGTATAAACAACAGACAAGCATTGTTGTCTGCCGGTATGCAACTTTCAGTTTTAACATTATCGTTTCAGGTCGTTGTTTGCATCGATCCATCATATAGTCAGACCCTTGCAAAGCTATAGTGCGTTGCTTACCCTATGGACTTGCGAGTTGCACCAGCGTCAGAACTCAGAAGATTCTTCGTCAGATTTCTTGTCTGTGTGGATGAACCATACAATGGCTAGAACGCTGCAACGATGCGGAGTTCTTGCACGTGTTATGTATAGCAGGGCAGTCGAAATAAGCTTACAAGCAGTGAGACTGTTCGAATAAAGTACTCAGCTCAATCGTGCAACTGCAGGTTTGGGTTTGTCTTTTGGGAGATTTGGAGCGTGTGGGCACGATTTGATCTGTGGTCAGAGTTTCGAGCATTCATTTCAGAGTACTGAAGGAAGAAATATCATTGTAATGCCAAAGAAAGCCCGGGAACTGATTTGGGAAGAGAAGTCTTATTAACAATTTCGGTACTGGACGTTCCATAGAACATGATTTATAGCATAGGGGATGTCTGTGTTCCATGGATCTAGAGTACAGTAGAGTGTAGAGTTATCGACAGTAAAGAGAAACCATACCAAGGCGTTAGTTTCTGTCGAGAAATGAACTAAATGTTGCGGGTTTGTCCATGTAGAAACATAAGCAGTTTCCAGTTGCTCTTCAGAAACAATTTCTTGCAGAAACTGAAACCCGACCAAACACATCCTAAACCTACCTCCAATTCACCGTACTATGAAGTGATATCAAAATATGTTAAATATGAGGGGAGAGCCTGAGGAGGGGCAGATCGCCGGAGTCGGGGAAGAGAGCAGAGCGTGCCAAAGGTTAGAGGGGGGTTTGATAAATATTTGGATCGCGATAATTAACTGCGACCCAGTTTAGGGAGTTAGATGAAAAATATTAGATCGTGGTTATTAATCGCGATTCAGGTTTTGTGTTTTTATGAAAATAGTTGGATCGCGATTATTATTCGCGACCTATTCGTTAATTAGGGGGTTAGGTATTTTTATAGAAATAGTTGGATCGCGATTATTCAACTGTGGGATGGGCTACCTGCTATTGACGGATCAAACGTGTACAGCTCCGATCGAGGTAATTACGGAGCCATGGCCTGCTTTTGTTGACGAACATGATGTGCATTGCCATTGTTTCTGAACGCAGCAGAGCGGAGTGCATTACCAATTTACTACCATGTTGTTGAATTACCGCTTGTCAGTTCTGCAGCTTAACCTATTCAGTGATGATTTTGCAACACCGATTGCTCAATCTGGGATGGGCCAATGGTCATCTGTACGCTGCACTATACAGTATTACAGTTTGCAAACTGAAGATGTCAAAGAGCCCCTGATGGAATGATCTTATCTGAAACAAATTCCTGAGCCTGCTGCTATGCCCAATCGAGAAAGAAGTTTGGATCAAATTGGAATTCCTTGCAAAACAATCGAAACACGAAGCAAAGGGGAAAAAAAAGAAGGGAGAAATGGACCACTGGCCTGTGGAGAAGTTCACAGCCTGTCCTAGCTGCACCCTTTTCGAAGAAAAAGCTCAGTGGCAAATTCGAGCATCTCATGATCCCAAAAGATCCCAGTTTTTTAGAGGATTCAGCAAGCTGTGTGGGTAGTTTTCTCACTTGCTGACCAACAAGCTGAGTGCCGTGTGTTTTATCTTCTACGAGTAGTAGTAATTCCTTTTTAACCAAGAGAGAATTTCACAGTAACTACAAGCAGAAGAAATACAGGGCAGGCCGCCCCGCATGATGCTCGGTGCTCTAGCGTGTACAGGAGCTGCAAGAAGGTACAGAAACTTCGCTTGGCGTTTTTACTGTCTGCAAGTGCAAGCGTGCAGCAGCACTGACAATTCGAAGCTTGAACAGCATCAGCCTCATATCCCTGCAGCGGAATTTTAGGCCCACTCTCGTGCCTCGCGGAAACAGAGGAGCTGGAGCTTGGGCGCGCTGTACTCACTTGGCCGCGAAGCGCCGCGCGAGGTCGCTCTCAGCGGCGGCGAAGAACGCCTCCACCTGCTCCTCCGGTGGCGACCTCCCCCTCTTCGTCTTCTTCGGCCTGCACGTGACAGCAGCGAACACAAGGAAACACAGAGTGAGAAATCAGCGACGGCGCCGTGCATGGAAATTTTTCAAGCAGGAGGGAGCTCAGCGTTCCACGCCGCCCGGCAGGCAGGGAGCGCGCGCCGGGCGGCGTGGAGCTGAATAAGCTGTGTTCGCTTGAGAAGAAGAAACAACGAGCTATGACAGGCAGGGGAGGCCCCGCCGTCGCCGTGGCCGCAGCGGCAGCCATGCCTTTCTTTTCTTCTTTTGGCCTTCTTCTCGCCTGTTCTCTATACTTTTTTTTTTCGCACCCCTCCTCTTCTAGGCCGTGGCGGGCGCGGACGCGCCTGTGGCCTTGTGTGGGCGTCGACGGTTGGGCGTGGTTGGGTTGGGTGGGGGGTCAGAGGCGATAACGATAGGATTAGGTGCGGAACGACGAGGCGCCGAGGTTTACTTATGCTAGCGTCCGTCGAGTCGAGGCGAGGGAGATTTCGATGGCGTAATTAACAGCGCACGCGCGCCGCGGAGGGACGTGTCGCGCGTGCGCTGGCGGAGGACGCGGATGCCGCGCTGTCACGGCCGGCTCGTCCAGTCGTCCGTCCACTTTACCTGTACTTCGATCGCCTCGGGTGCGCACGGGCCACGGCGTGGGGCGCCACCGCGCACTGCATCGGCCGCGCCTCGCGTGCGCGACCGCTCCACGCCGCCTGGGCGCGCGGCGCACAGTGAACGGGAATGTCGTGCTCGTGGGGCCGCGTCGCGCGCTCGCTATACGATTGGCGGCGCCACGGCGAAGTGAAGGCAGTGGGGAACAGGGTGCACTCGCTTGTTTTTCAGCTGCTTTGGGTGATCCTATGATGGTGCTAGGATTACTGGATTAGTACTAGAAATCATCTCTCCTTATGGTCCATTTCACCGGTGCTGCTCCGGAGCATTGTGAGTTGTGACTCGCCGACTCGGTTGGAGCCACGGGTATTTTCGCTTTAGGATTTCGTTTCAAACTGCCCATGTTCCTGCGTGGAATTTACATGCCTTTGCCATCAGCCAAGTTCGAGCTCGGTCAGTCTCAAAAACAAAAAAACAAAAACGAGACGAAGAAGTTCCAGCTCGGCCCACTTGGCATTGCGCAGCCCAACTCCGCCCATCCAGCGTTCGCGTTCCCCTTCCGTCGCACTCATAGCGCCGCCGCCGGTGTCCGCCGGCCAGCGATCCTCCTCTCCGGTCCTGCTCCACGGCACGTCTGCAGATCCCCTGCATCCGCCGGTCTGTGACTTCCCCGCCACCTTCTTCCTTCCTCTCCCCAGGCCGAAGCAAGGACACCAATCGCCCCCTCGCAATTCCTTCCGGCTTTCCGGCGCCGCGAGGCCCGCGACCCGTTCGTCTTGAAGTGTCACAGTAACTTCGATCTCTCCGCGTCCATTCCTTTCAAGGAAGAGAAACGAAGCTTGCCGCCTCATTGGATTGATTGTCGGGGATCCATCCAGGCCTTGATTTCTTTCTTCATTTGCTGGTAAGGAAGCCCCAGCTTACTTGGACTGATTGTTCTGCGAGTGGACGTTCTTCTGCAGTAGTGTGAAATCATTCAGATCATGTTTGTTGAGATGGATACTCTAGCCCGTCCAGCTTGTTGCATATTTATTTGTTTGATATTTGGTGGGCGTACAAGTACAATTGAACTATTGCTCAAATGTGCTCGACAAGTCGTAGCTTCATCTTGTGAACAAGTAAATTTCGATTTTTCCTGTTAGGCGTTAGCGATTTTAGATAAAATTTCAGATATGTGCATTTGCACTCAGATATCCAGAGCTACAGCCCAGATGCTTATTACGCATTTCAACAGGTTCCTAAGATAGCAAGGTTTAGGTTTGAGTTTGATGAGAGATTATATCACCATTTTCTCTCACTTGGTGCTGTTGGTAGAGTATAGAGTATATGTAAATTTGAATAGCTGTGTGTTATGATAGGGGGTACGGCGCATCTAATGAATTGTGGAAATGGTAGTAGTGCTTTGAACTATTCGCTGTTTCAAATCACTACTACCATTTCCACAAATTGAACTAGTACGGAGTATGTTTTATACCCAGCAAAAGTTGCATCTCTCTTTCAAACATTAACCTGCAGTAGCAAATAAAAAACTGGTTATGTATGAGTGCTACTATTTTCTTAGTGCAGTTGTCATCATGTGGTTTTCAGAAATACATGGTGAATTCCATCGCAAAAAAAAAA
>LAPY01004744.1:24541-34581 GCA_000970635.1 Eragrostis tef | reverse complement strand
TGTGGTGGGGGGGGGGGGGGGGGGGGGGTGCATTCTTGACCTCACCCATATAGTTTACAGGGTATCTACTCTGATCTACTTCTCTCTGTCTCTCCCTTTTCCCCAGCTTCCTGATAGCTGCAATGCAATTACAATTCTTTTGGAGCTTCATCTTCTCTTGCATTGACATCCATTCTTTGAGGACCAATCTGGATCTTCATCACGACCATGTTGCCGTATTCAGGTTCCTTTGTATCGACACGGTAAGCCATAATTTCAGCTACAAGCTTCTCAAAGCATGAGATTTAAACTGGAGTTCACATTCTGAATTTGAGAGGGTTTGAATCACCCTTCAATTCAAGGAAAACCAGTAGCTAGCCAATAATAAAGTTTCACTTGAAATGGCACATATCATCATTTGCCTTCAACGTTGGGCTCTTTGTACTGCTAAATGCATACTAATCAATGTACAAGTCGAATTCCAGTAGCTTTTTTTTGTAATAAGGAAACGTAAATAGCATCAATGGTTAACAGCATGTCAATAAATGAAACTCGCAGATAATTATTCGTGGTAGCTTGCCTCGGCTGGATGCAAAATTGATATAGATCCTTGATTGTAGAGAGAAATTGCTCAGATTTCCTTATTGTAGCACCATAATTGGATCTATCTATAATCGAGGATCTATATCCATTTTGCATTTGGGATTAGCTGAAACATAAACTTAGGTGCAATTAACCCGGCCAATACATTTGGGATTTTCAATGGATAAATGTGGAAAAGAAGTCAGTTTTTCTTGATGTCTGCAAATCATGTTATGTATGTTGTATTGCTAAATGCATAATGATCTCCAATGCAAACTAATTCCTCAGGTATAGAATTTTATGTTATGTATGTTTTATCGAATGTGCTCACTTACACCTTCCTTGTTTTCCCTCTTTAATGCTGCTCTGTTAGGTCCCTTCTTAGAACTACTAGAAGACAAGATTACAAAACAAAAAACCATGTTTTTGTTGTATGACAGTCTTCGGGAAGCTGCAATGTCATATTGTTTGGACACTTCATTTTTTCCTCCGTCAATCCAAAGTTGGCAGAAGAAACCTTGGATGACGGATCTCTAAAACATGATGCGTTCATTACAGGTACTTGCGCTCCTCGCATGGGCATCAGCGTCTGCCTCAGCCGGTGTGACCATTCTTTTGGACAGAGATGTGCACTTCTGCGAGGCGTTCCCACATCTGTCGTGTGGTCAGTACAAGTTGTTCGTCATCCTTGAGTTCATGACATGGTCATTCACAGCCACGTCTGCATTTTCAATGTACTCTCTGTTAGTTTCACTTCTTGGGTGATGTCATGTTAATGCTACCCCCAAGTGTATTGTACTCTATCTACTTTGTTCTTTGGGGTGATCTCATGTTAATGTTATCCCAAATGGAGTAGAATGTACTCTGCTTGAGACAGCGTAGTGTTTGTATTATGTTCCCATTACTTATGTTGTGATCTGACCTAACCATCATTCATCATAGAGTAAAGGAACTACCATACCGTTCACACATAATCCATAATGTCGCAATAATGTGATGTGCATCAGGTTGATTGAGTCGTTATAATGCACAATCATGTTTTTTCATGCTTCTTGAATAATGAGTTAATCCAAGACTAGGAGACAACCCAGATTAACTTTTCCAAAACCAAAATTCAGTAGTGTTTCTTTTCTTTTACAGACAGCTGCGGAGGGTCGCAAATCCTCTGAAGCATCAATTGCCATGACCAAAAGGGCCCTCGCAAAAAAAAAGTTAAGCACAAGAGGTGAAGAAAGAAAAGCAGTATACTTTTTTTGGGAAACCAAAAAAAAAGCAGTATACTCTGCACCTGTCTTTGTTCACTGTGCTCTGCTCCCGGATTTCGCACAAGGCTGTGCACACACTTCCACTTGAGTCCCTCTTGAAGCCAAAATTCATTGGAGTTTTTTTTTTCTTTTGTAGATGAAAATTCAGTAGAAACAGACAGAATCAACCACTACCGTTTACAGAGAGCTGGAGGTTCACAAATACAATGACCAATGGCGCAGCTGATCCCAAGCATATCAATTAAGCACAAAAAGTGAAACAAAAAGAAAAAGAGAAAGAAACCAGTATACTCTGCACTTGTCTCTGCTCACTCCTCTGCTCTGCTCCCGCATTTCGCACAAAGGCAGGATCCTCTTGCCAGTTCAGGAAAGGCCTGGCGAGGAAGCAAGGTCCTCGCAAGCTTTGGGGTTTTCTTCTCCAGCGAAACGGGTCCGGGTAGCGCAGTTCGCCTTCGCCACCGCGTCCCTGGTCACCGTCGCCAACGCGTACGCCTCCGGCAGCTACAGCGCCTTCTTGTAATACCACTAACCTGCTCTTCTTTGTCCGATCTCGTTGTCAATTTGGGCCTTTGGTTATTCTAACTCTAGGTCCTTTCATAAAAGAACTCACTTGATATCAGGATCTCAGATGCGTGTTCTTGTCATCATCTGTATTTCTACCCATGCCATTTCTGATCCCTCCATGCCTCTCTTTTCAGCTACTTGGGGTTCTCAATATTGATGCAGCTTCTTTGGAGCTTCCTAGTTGTGCTTGTGCATAGACATTTTATGTTTGCTGGGCAACACAGAATTGAACAATCCTCGTCCTATGTGTGCGCTGCTTGTCGGTGACTGGGTAAGTGTTCCAGTTTCAGTCTATCCCTATTGCTCAAGAATTTACCTCTGAATTTCCAAAGAAATTGAAAAGACTCGGAGATTTCATACTCTGTAGGAAAATTTGACTCGTTAAATTTGATGAAGACTGGTAGCTAGTTTGTCTAGTAGAGCACATATATCCTTATTTGTTTTCAATATTGGGGATTCGAGCGCTCTATTTTCTGTTGGGGTAGCCAAACTAACAATAAATTAGCTCTTGTCACGGATCATCAGTTTTATCTATATTTTTCCCCTGCTGGGACACCAGAAGGCTGCCATCACTCTTTGATTACTGACAAACTGAAAAGAGCAGCCTCTGTTGCCAGAATATGTAAATAGCCTCAAGGACTCTAAATAAGCATCAATATAGGTATCTTTTCACAAGATTGGGCAATTAGTTTGTCATTTTGAATCAGTCCTTTGAGTAGCAAAGATTGGTGGCTCTGGTTTGTTGCAGATAGCAGGATGTAAAATGCATAAGGAGATGTTATTATAATAATACTGTGTCAATTACAAAAGGTTAACATTCTTCAATTTTACATCAGTTTATTGATCACACAGACAAATACCTGCTTATTCTGCATCACTGAAATTGCAATGGCACATTGATTAGTTGTTACTTTCACTTGGTTAGATGGACTTCAAAGGATAACTAAAATTATATGTGCTTATTATTGCAGTTTATAGGGATCTTCTCATTCTCAGCAGCTACTGCGTCCGCTGGTACCACCATTTTCTTCAAGAAGGACACTCAGTTTTGCGCGGCATTCCCTCACCTTGTCTGAGATCAATACGAGCAATCGGTCATCTTAGCGTTCGTGGCATTGTCATTCATAGCTGCATCTGCTCTTTCTTTGTTTTGGTTCCGGGCTTCGCTGTAAGAGTAGTTTCTTGACAAGTTTATATGTTCATCACATTGCGTACTGGCCGCCAGATTGGCAACTATTGATCATCATAACATGTAGATAGATACTTGTCCAATTGCGACATTTATACATATTGTATAGCTCTTAAGGGCAACACTTAATTGGATGATACCGTCATTCAGATAGTAAGGGAGTGACTAGTCTATAAAGTAGCTTAGCAGCCTTAATCCGTCTTGAGAATAAATTAAGTACTGTTAACTCATGGTCGGATGATGAGGACATGCATTCAAACATGAGGCAGTGGACCTCTGGTGTTCAGGAAAGAGCATACTCTCTTCAGTTACTTCACAGCACACTCGTAAGAAGAGAAAGGGCCTGCAGTGAATTCCCTTTTAATTAGGTTGCCTTATACCTACCCAGTAACCAGGTCCAGATAGAAAATAGAAGACGCTCAATGCTCACAAGGTTGCGTAACTAGGAACCGTGAAACATTTTTCCTTCCTGTCCAGCCGGTGTTGCTTCTGATTCAGTACTCCGCTCACTGCTCATCGTGTTGCGTCATCCGGAGCATAGGCCTGGGAGGCTCCTGGATTATCTACGGTCGGTCAGCTTAAGCAAATGTTACGTACATTCAAGAAAAACCTTGTTTATACGGTAAAACAAGGTACTTATGCAACTTGAAATAGGGCATTCTATTGATAGTCCAGCTTAAGCAGGCCAAGTTTGTCACCGTCCAGCGTGGATCAGCTGCAGAGGAGCAGTTTTAGCACCTTCTTAGCTAGGAAGGCATTTTTTTACGATAATCTCAAATAATTATGAGCCGTTCATTTATGTAAATATCAAGGCACGAGATTAACTCTTGCATTCCTGGTGCATGACTCCACCCTTAAATTTTTCTTGCTATTATTCATTCTCTGTTCAGTAGCAAAGATTGCTGGCTCTGGTTTGTTGCAGATACCAGGATGCCAAATGCATAAGGATATGTTGTTATAAACTGTGTCGATGTAGAAAAGGTTCACATTCTTCAATTTTGCATCAGTTTATTGAAATTGCAGTGGCACATTGATTAGTTGTTACGTTAACTTGGTTAGATGGACTTGAAAGGATAACTAAAATCACTTGTACTAATTGCAGTTTCTAGGGATATTCTCGTTCTCAGCAGCTACTGCCTCCGCTGGTGTCACCATTTTCTTCCAGCAGGAGACTAAAAGTTTTGCAAGGCATTCCCTCAACTTATCTGTGATCAATACGAGCAATGGGTCATCTTAGCGTTTGTGGCATGGTCATTCTTAGCTGCATCTGCTCTTTCTTTGTTTTGGTCCGGGCTTCACTGTAGCTGTTTCTTCACAAGTTTGTATGTCCTCACACATTGCGTACCAACCGTCAGATTGGCAGCTATCACACTAATATGTAGATGGATAGTAGTCCAGTTGAGACATTTACATAGTATTGAATTTCTATTAAGGGCAACACTTGGATGATACTGACTAGTCTATGGTGTTGTTAACTGTGTTATATATGTACCTACATCAATACGCACTAATTTGCAGAGATAAATTGAAAGCAGAGGAACGCATGCAAATTCTCTCTTCTAAAAAAAAAAAGGCAAATTCTCTCTGCATCCAAATAAGCGCAGTTGCACGCGCCGGAAGAGACCGAGGCGTCGTGTTCAGCGAGCACACAATTGTGCGCTCTGTTGTGTGCTCATCGAAGGATGTCTCCTCGCTCGCTGGACGACGCCAGTGGGCGTCTGGCATTCTTGGGCGAAATATGGGTGAGCGAAGGCCGCGTCCGCGTGAGACCAGGAACAATGTAACACGTCCTCTAACTGCACAATGCAACATGGAACACGAAACCCAAGGACATATGGAGTAGCTTGGCATCCTTATTAATCCGCCTTGAGCAGTGAACGATCGAGTGTACATAAACGCTCATGGTCGGATGATAAGGACATATGCATTGAAACATGAGGCAGTAGACCTCTGATGTTCAGGAAAGACCACACTCTCTTCAGTTACTTCAGAGCACAGCACGCTCGTAAGAAAAGGAAGGACTTGTCAGTTGTCTTTAATTAGGTTGCCTTACACGGTCTAAGTTAGACCTACCCAGTCAGTAGCCAGGTCCACATACAAATAGGAGACGCTCAATGCTTATGAGGTTGCGTAACTAGGAACCGTGAAACATTTTCCTTCTTCCCACTGCTCATCTTGTTTCGTCGTCCGGAGCTTAGGCCTGGGAGGCAACTGGAATATGTACGGCTCGTCAGCTTAAGCAAAAGTTACACACGGTTGAGGACAATCTTATTTATATGGTAAAACAAGGTACTTATGCAACTCGAAACGGGGATACTTCATCTTAAGCAGACCGAGCTTGTCGCCGTCCAGCGTCGATATGTTTAGGATCTTCTTAAGAAGGCACTTTTACCCAGGTTCAAAAAGATTAGAGATCTTTTACGGTGTTTGTGAGGTACTTAAAGGTACTAAGAGGTATCGCGACGTGGACCGTTGATCAAGAGAAGAGTAAGGTATAGAATAAAAATTATTATACCAAATGGCAAGTGGGTTTTAATAAGGTAACGATATCACTTCCTTTGGAAAATGCATAAACTGCGTAAACTAATAACGGATTCAATTGGTCGTCTCTAAAAAAATATCATCATTTACTTAGTTTCATGCTTGATTACTTTGTCCCATGCCTCAACTAATAACGGATTGGAGCTAAGAATTCAAAAGGACATGGCGATAGGAGCAGAAGGCTTAAGATCCAGTGCAAGACCCGAAAAAGGGTGGGCAAGACATGGACCGTGCAATCAAAATAAGAGATATTTGATATGATTATTTACTCGCTCATATGCTAAATTACTCATTTGTTACAATTACTCGGAACATGGCCTAGCATCTTGGGTGTGTTAGAGGCTTCGATCAAGCATGGAAAACATTAGTCAGCTTACCTCTTTTTTTGTAAATTATAGTGAAAGGGTAAATGGTAAATTATAGTGAAAGGATAAATGGCTTCGATCAAGCATGGAAAACATTAGTCAACTTAACGGATTGAATTGAGCTTTAAGATAAATTATTAGTGAAAGGGTAAATGATTGTTCTATTCAGTTGTCACTTACCTCTTTTTTTGTAATTTATAGTGTGTGTACTCATTCAGATGGGGTTACCGAATAGATGTGTTCTTCGGTGCGGCAAAAAAAACTCAAGTAATGTTGAAAATATGTAGAAACATTGATTTACCTAGCATATTCCTTTGTTTTTCCATGTTAGTTAGCGAAAGAATACATTGCCTAGTTCTTGGCTGGCTTCCAAATATGTCAACGTGCAACAGCTAAGGATAGTAACCAAGTAAACCTTAACAAAACTATGTAAATAGGAAAATGATCCTGTACCAATAAGTTTCCTAAAAAAGCTTTATCCTTCCAAATTAGTCAACAGATGAAATTAGAAATTACATTTTTATCCTCTATACTTACATACTTAATTTGTATTGAAGTACCTTTTAGTTGGTACCTTTGATTGTGGAGCTAGATTTGAAACGACGAATGGCCTATAATATTTGTGAACACCGTAAAAGATCTCAAAAAATTAAGAGCCGTCTATTTATGTAAATCTCAAAATACAACACGAAACTCTTCCACCCTAAGTTGCAAAATTAGTATTGAAGTACCTTTTATTTTTTTTGTATTTTTTTCTTTGTTTTGGAAAGTACTCAGTGGGTCCACTTCTCTGATTAACGGTGACCAAATACAGCAGAGCTCACACATAGCCAGCCTGGCTGCGGCCCCATGCTCGGCTGGATGCAGGCCTAAGAGCGTCCTCAAAGGCTGACTCTTAGCTACCTTTAAAATTGTTTATTAAAGAAAATAAAAAGAAAGACCCTACTCTTCATCAATCCTTTCTAAGAGCTAGCTGCTGTCTCTTAGCTAACTCTATCATTGAGCACGCTCTAAGTTGCAGCAATTCTGTTTCTCGTGGGTGGTTGTTCCAACGATTCACAAAGAATTTCGGAGTGTGTTGTTGCTTGGAGTTTTGCAAGGCTCTACAGCAGATATGCATAAATACGGCATATTCCTTTGTTTTTCCATGCTAGTTAGCGAAAGAATACATTGCCTAGTTCTTGGCTGGCTTCCAAATATGTCAACGTGCAACAGCTAAGGATAGTAACCAAGTAAACCTTAACAAAACTATGTAAATAGGAAAATGATCCTGTACCAATAAGTTTCCTAAAAAAGCTTTATCCTTCCAAATTAGTCAACAGATGAAATTAGAAATTACATTTTTATCCTCTATACTTACATACTTAATTTGTATTGAAGTACCTTTTAGTTGGTACCTTTGATTGTGGAGCTAGATTTGAAACGACGAATGGCCTATAATATTTGTGAACACCGTAAAAGATCTCAAAAAATTAAGAGCCGTCTATTTATGTAAATCTCAAAATACAACACGAAACTCTTCCACCCTAAGTTGCAAAATTAGTATTGAAGTACCTTTTATTTTTTTTGTATTTTTTTCTTTGTTTTGGAAAGTACTCAGTGGGTCCACTTCTCTGATTAACGGTGACCAAATACAGCAGAGCTCACACATAGCCAGCCTGGCTGCGGCCCCATGCTCGGCTGGATGCAGGCCTAAGAGCGTCCTCAAAGGCTGACTCTTAGCTACCTTTAAAATTGTTTATTAAAGAAAATAAAAAGAAAGACCCTACTCTTCATCAATCCTTTCTAAGAGCTAGCTGCTGTCTCTTAGCTAACTCTATCATTGAGCACGCTCTAAGTTGCAGCAATTCTGTTTCTCGTGGGTGGTTGTTCCAACGATTCACAAAGAATTTCGGAGTGTGTTGTTGCTTGGAGTTTTGCAAGGCTCTACAGCAGATATGCATAAATACTTAAACTAAATGGCACACCGATAAAAATACATTTGTACAAATATAGTTATTGCATTCCTCGCAAAAAAATAGTTGTTGCATAGAAAATTTCCTGTATAAATTTAGAACTTATCCTTATCTGCATCTGTAAAATATGTTCTTGTTTTTTTTTTTACAGTTCAAGCAGAAGCGGAGCACACAATTGAGACAACGCGTTTCAGTTAGCACAGGGCTTCTGAAAAACCAATATTTCTTACACTAGAAGCATACAATGATTAGTTGTTGTCTTCTGGATTTTCATTAGCCAAGTAATCATCTCCGGCAGAAGAAGATTCACTCGGGCCAGCTGGAAGCAATTCGCTTCCGAGGGACCTCCTAGGCTCCTGAACCGCACGCTACCGCTAGCTTACCCGTAGCACTCCAGTTACGGCAAAAGCTGCTCCAAGTGTGACATTCGAGTCTAAAACTTAATAGAATTGATAGAATGCTTATGTCAACAAAATTGCCCGTCCTCCCTCGCTGCCAGCGCCCGTCGTATTCCATAGCGGCCATCGGCAAGCGTCGGAGCAGCCGCAAATCATCAGCGCCCTCGTTATCCGCGCATGCCACCACCACCAACAGCTCCGGGCCACCGCGCCCGCCGCGCCCTCACAGCCCCGAGTCCGCCGGACCCCGCGTCGTGTGCCCCCCGCACCGCGCCCCTTCTTCCTCGGTCGGCCGCGTCGCGCCCCTCCCCATTGTTAGAGTAATTCATTTCCTTAGCCATGAAGCAATTCTAGAGTTCTCCAGGATGTGCTCCAAAGTCAAGCAAATAGTAGCAGCTGTCAGTATGGCAGTAAGATTTTTATGTGTCTGTGTATGGCAAGGGCCGGTTCATGCATGTACTGCTAGGAACTAAAGTAGTAAAAGTCAAATGGACATGACAGTCTAAAGTTCTCAAGGACCGCCGGCATATAAAAAATCAAGCAAATGTTCTGGAGTCCTATAGCTCCATATGTGAGTATAAAATCTGCTAACTAAGTCGGTTGTGGAAGGCTATAAATAGGCATGGAGTCTAGTATGTACGTGTGACTTTTGAATGAGTGAAAAAGAAGCAAGTTGCTAGTAGTAAACTCCTCTGTTCCTCTACTCTGTTTCAAGCGTTCCTCTGTTCCAGCTTTCCAACAGACAACACGAGTGAATAAAGGTGCTCAGTAGCACCAACACCCATCTCGCGCCTCGAAGGATGCGGTGATTTAGGGGGAGGAAGACGAGCGGGACTGAGAGGGTGATGCGAGGCGGCAATTTGGAGGAGAGAGACGAGCCGGAGCTTCGATTGGACCATGGCAATTGGGCTCCCTGCTGCTCGACCTGCCGGAGCTGGCGCTGGACCGCGTGTTGTACCTGTACAGGGCCGTCTCGTGGCAGGGACAAGGTGGACGACTGTCCAGGGCCTCCAATTTTTTGGGGCCTCCAAACGCTGCCAGACTTTGGGAGTCCTTCCTCCATCTCCATGACCATGCATGGCAATTGGCATGAGCAGTTCCTTAGGTCGGAGGCAGACCTTCCAATAGGCGAAATCCCTACGTAACCTCGCTGCCAATTACCCCCCTTCTTTCCTCCTCTAGAGTTCTGGTGGCCTGGCAGG
>LAPY01004743.1:25497-37697 GCA_000970635.1 Eragrostis tef | reverse complement strand
TTCTTTTTCTTCATGGCTCCAAAAGTGAGGGTATTACAACGTCGCCGTTGCGGCGAGGCGAGCTGCAGTGTGATTTGGCTAGGATCCAAACACGCCCTGAGACTACCGCGCCGAACCCCGAGCGCTCGACGCCGCCTCGCCCCAGTCGCCACTCCAGCGCGTGCGGTGCCCCGCTCAGGTCGCCCAAGGGTGGCGACCGCTCGGGCGCAAGTCTCTCTGGCCTCTGAGGCCGCGCTTCTGCTGTGGGCACGATGCACAAGAACATGGCCCTGCCCAGGCGTGCGAGCACGCGCAGCAGCTAGCCGTGGCCGTCGGGCACCATTTTAACGGCCCGCGAGTTCGCTCGACGCCGGTGATCCAGAGGGCACCGAGGCTCCACTCTGCCCTCATATGCTGCCGCTCCCTTCTCTCTACTCTACCCACGGGGCTCCGGTCACGGTGCCTTCCAGGTTTGATTCGCGTGCCCTCTTCTCTTCTTTGCGCCATCTCCTTCCATCATGGCACCTACTGATTCGGCACCTTTCAGCGGGTGCGAGGCAGGCCAGACACGAATCGACCTCCGTGGGGCTTCCTGCGTTGTGCGAGCCCTATGCGGAAAGAGTCCCGTCTGCGTGGCCACAAGCGTCACGGCCCACGGCTGGCCCGTAGGCTGCCGCCGACGTACGGAGAGGCCTATCCGGCAGGCCTGACGTCGCCGATAAAGGACGTGACGTGAAGAGGATGCCCAGACACAAGTTTTTTTTTTGTTGATAATTAAAGTTTTCATTGAAGAATCAACGACAAGTTACAGTTAGGGGTGTGAAGTGACCCCATGATACAAGCTGGAATGCCTCTCTAATGGGGCATTGTAGGTGATGAGCTAGATGAGTACAAGTGAATTAACAGTGCCGAAGCATCCATTGCGTTGACCTGTTGTGCCAGGTTGTGTGCAGTTGTATTTTGTTCCCTGGCTATCTTGCGCATGGTGAAGGAGATTCCTTGATTGTTGCTTCGAAACTCATACAGCAACGGCCGTAGAGTCCAGTGCGCCGGATCGGCCTGGTAGTCTCCTTTTGAGAGCGTATCCACCAGCTGCTTGCTGTCAGTAGCGTACCGCATGGAGGAGATGTGCAAAGCCTTCGCCATTCTTGATGCAAGGAGCAGGGCCATTGCTTCTGCCTGAAGTGGGCTTGAGACCTGGGTAGCCACCGCCTTGACCTCAATCGCCGGCCGGATAGGTCCCGAGCTGTTGCAGAAGAGGATCCCAATGCCAGCCACTGTTGGTCGGCCATCAGGCCGGTGCCTGAACGACGCATCAGTGTAGCATGTGGTGACGTTCTCCAGGCCTTGTCCGTCTTGTTGCCTTGGCGTTGTCGGTAGTTGTAGTCGTTCCTCCATCGCTTTTGTCACCTGTTCGTCTTTGATCACCGCCGCCGTGGCCATATGTACCTGCAGAATTGTCCAGACACAAGTTAAGTTTGCATCGACGTGAAGCACCGACTCCTCGGCCCGTGGTGGATGGCGTTCCTCACATCGCGGCCCATGGCCTGTGGTTTGGGCACCGACGTACGGAGAATGGCTGGAGTGTGGCGTGGCGGTCGCTGAAGGGGTCCACGACGGTTGGAGGCGACGCGTCGCTTCGGGAGGGCGACCACGCCGGCCAAAACGCAGCGCGGCCGCGGAAGCTTTGACGCCTCAGCTATAGACTATTCCACAATCAGACCATGGATGAAAGAGTTTACTATTGTGTCCATTGACAAATGATGCTCCTGTTAAAAAAACGAATTGAAAAGAAAAATCGTAGCTAAATGGCATAAGAACGAATGAAAAACATCTCACCTCAACAAAATGATAAGAACATAATTTCATGATCGTCAAGGACATAGTTCTCATTGCTTCTTTTTTTTTTGTTACGATCCAGACCATGCATAATATTTTTTAAATTTTTTACAATATTTTAGTTATTTCATATGTGGAAATTAGTTTCTTAAAAGTTCCTGTGATTATTCATCTCAGCCAGTCCCCGCCTGCTGCCATGATGGCTCTGCGCCCAAGGTGGAAATTTTTGCCTGCAAGCTTATGCAAAATGAACCGACGCAAGATATCAAACGAACCAATGCAAAGTTCTTATCCGCACGGAGAGCTCACCGCATCTCCCAGGGAATCTGGTACCTCTAGTACCTGATACCGTTCAGAGGATGGGAAAAAAAACTCTTGGTCTTTTGTCACAAAGAGCTGATGTTGTTTTGAACTTTCCATCGATCCAGATATGGTTGCCAAGATTAAAAAAAACTTAATGTCTATACAATCACAAACTTAAAAATTCATAACGATGCAAACATTATGATTGGGAACCATAGACAACCTCATTTAGGCATATCTCTCATCTTGATCCTTTTTCTCCCGCCTTCAATCAAGGGCACTCAATCCATAATTTTAGACTGTAATACTATAACGATCGTTCCATGGAAAATCAGTTCCTTTGGGTCCGGAAACCGCACACCGAGCAGTTTCAGTGTCCAAAATAATGGCTATTAGTTTTCTCAAACTAATGACCATTAAGTTTAAGGGCATTTTTGTCATATACTTTATTAATTATTAAGTAGCTTCCGTTTTACTACTCAGTTTTCCGGCGCGGAAGGGGTCCACGACGGTTGGAGGCGACGCGTCGCTTCGGGAGGGCGACCACGCCGGCCAAAACGCAGCGCGGCCGCGGAAGCTTTGACGCCTCAGCTATAGACTATTCCACAATCAGACCATGGATGAAAGAGTTTACTATTGTGTCCATTGACAAATGATGCTCCTGTTAAAAAAACGAATTGAAAAGAAAAATCGTAGCTAAATGGCATAAGAACGAATGAAAAACATCTCACCTCAACAAAATGATAAGAACATAATTTCATGATCGTCAAGGACATAGTTCTCATTGCTTCTTTTTTTTTTGTTACGATCCAGACCATGCATAATATTTTTTAAATTTTTTACAATATTTTAGTTATTTCATATGTGGAAATTAGTTTCTTAAAAGTTCCTGTGATTATTCATCTCAGCCAGTCCCCGCCTGCTGCCATGATGGCTCTGCGCCCAAGGTGGAAATTTTTGCCTGCAAGCTTATGCAAAATGAACCGACGCAAGATATCAAACGAACCAATGCAAAGTTCTTATCCGCACGGAGAGCTCACCGCATCTCCCAGGGAATCTGGTACCTCTAGTACCTGATACCGTTCAGAGGATGGGAAAAAAAACTCTTGGTCTTTTGTCACAAAGAGCTGATGTTGTTTTGAACTTTCCATCGATCCAGATATGGTTGCCAAGATTAAAAAAAACTTAATGTCTATACAATCACAAACTTAAAAATTCATAACGATGCAAACATTATGATTGGGAACCATAGACAACCTCATTTAGGCATATCTCTCATCTTGATCCTTTTTCTCCCGCCTTCAATCAAGGGCACTCAATCCATAATTTTAGACTGTAATACTATAACGATCGTTCCATGGAAAATCAGTTCCTTTGGGTCCGGAAACCGCACACCGAGCAGTTTCAGTGTCCAAAATAATGGCTATTAGTTTTCTCAAACTAATGACCATTAAGTTTAAGGGCATTTTTGTCATATACTTTATTAATTATTAAGTAGCTTCCGTTTTACTACTCAGTTTTCCTTCCAATGCCGATGAAATCAACACAATACCCCATCCCTGTTCTCAAGAAAGAAGGGGCCAAATCGAGAACAATTGAATTCCTCATTATTAAATCGTATCCTGATACAATCGTTTGGCCACCGCATCGAGAAAGAAGTGGCAGATCTCCACCAAATTCTCCTGTGAAATCGGTGCAGATAGGTTTCGATTTGGGTGATTTTCATCAGCAAGCACCAATGCATACACAGATTGATTTCCGTTTCCTTTCCAGTTTCCATCTCGCTTGAATGGTTTCACTTGTTCCTTTTATGTTTAGATTCTACACACGGGGGCTCAGTGACAATCAATTCGAGTTCTTCAGAATGAAACGCCGGCTATGCAGAGTAGCTAGAGTGGGTACTGCCGTGCCAGAATTTCATGATGGCCTCGGCAAATAAAGCTATCGGTGCTTCTCTGAACGGATATCGCACGCTCGGAGCTCCGCCGTCTTGGCAAAACTGTGAATTAGAGTTCGGCATTCTGATTTGTTCATGTGAAATGATGATTTGCGGTGACGGCGAGACGATAGATGGGAGTATGGGACGAACCCTAACTGATAAACCCTACTGAAGTTATAATAATGAACAAATTATTTAGTAGATTAATGAGCAACGGGAATTTAATCAAACTACGAATTTGATTTTATTTATTAAAATAACATCTACAAATATATTACTTTTTTCGATATTACCCTTACTAATGGCTATTAGGGCGCGGAAGGGGTCCACGACGGTTGGAGGCGACGCGTCGCTTCGGGAGGGCGACCACGCCGGCCAAAACGCAGCGCGGCCGCGGAAGCTTTGACGCCTCAGCTATAGACTATTCCACAATCAGACCATGGATGAAAGAGTTTACTATTGTGTCCATTGACAAATGATGCTCCTGTTAAAAAAACGAATTGAAAAGAAAAATCGTAGCTAAATGGCATAAGAACGAATGAAAAACATCTCACCTCAACAAAATGATAAGAACATAATTTCATGATCGTCAAGGACATAGTTCTCATTGCTTCTTTTTTTTTTGTTACGATCCAGACCATGCATAATATTTTTTAAATTTTTTACAATATTTTAGTTATTTCATATGTGGAAATTAGTTTCTTAAAAGTTCCTGTGATTATTCATCTCAGCCAGTCCCCGCCTGCTGCCATGATGGCTCTGCGCCCAAGGTGGAAATTTTTGCCTGCAAGCTTATGCAAAATGAACCGACGCAAGATATCAAACGAACCAATGCAAAGTTCTTATCCGCACGGAGAGCTCACCGCATCTCCCAGGGAATCTGGTACCTCTAGTACCTGATACCGTTCAGAGGATGGGAAAAAAAACTCTTGGTCTTTTGTCACAAAGAGCTGATGTTGTTTTGAACTTTCCATCGATCCAGATATGGTTGCCAAGATTAAAAAAAACTTAATGTCTATACAATCACAAACTTAAAAATTCATAACGATGCAAACATTATGATTGGGAACCATAGACAACCTCATTTAGGCATATCTCTCATCTTGATCCTTTTTCTCCCGCCTTCAATCAAGGGCACTCAATCCATAATTTTAGACTGTAATACTATAACGATCGTTCCATGGAAAATCAGTTCCTTTGGGTCCGGAAACCGCACACCGAGCAGTTTCAGTGTCCAAAATAATGGCTATTAGTTTTCTCAAACTAATGACCATTAAGTTTAAGGGCATTTTTGTCATATACTTTATTAATTATTAAGTAGCTTCCGTTTTACTACTCAGTTTTCCTTCCAATGCCGATGAAATCAACACAATACCCCATCCCTGTTCTCAAGAAAGAAGGGGCCAAATCGAGAACAATTGAATTCCTCATTATTAAATCGTATCCTGATACAATCGTTTGGCCACCGCATCGAGAAAGAAGTGGCAGATCTCCACCAAATTCTCCTGTGAAATCGGTGCAGATAGGTTTCGATTTGGGTGATTTTCATCAGCAAGCACCAATGCATACACAGATTGATTTCCGTTTCCTTTCCAGTTTCCATCTCGCTTGAATGGTTTCACTTGTTCCTTTTATGTTTAGATTCTACACACGGGGGCTCAGTGACAATCAATTCGAGTTCTTCAGAATGAAACGCCGGCTATGCAGAGTAGCTAGAGTGGGTACTGCCGTGCCAGAATTTCATGATGGCCTCGGCAAATAAAGCTATCGGTGCTTCTCTGAACGGATATCGCACGCTCGGAGCTCCGCCGTCTTGGCAAAACTGTGAATTAGAGTTCGGCATTCTGATTTGTTCATGTGAAATGATGATTTGCGGTGACGGCGAGACGATAGATGGGAGTATGGGACGAACCCTAACTGATAAACCCTACTGAAGTTATAATAATGAACAAATTATTTAGTAGATTAATGAGCAACGGGAATTTAATCAAACTACGAATTTGATTTTATTTATTAAAATAACATCTACAAATATATTACTTTTTTCGATATTACCCTTACTAATGGCTATTAGTAATGAATTTTCTATATCAGATCTAGACCATTGGATCAAACCATTAGTTTGAGGAAACTAATGGCTATTATTTTTCACAATAAAACTGCTGAAAATATAACCAGATTCGTATCACGTGGTGCAAACAAATGAAAGGTGAGATGAAATGTATTTGCGTGACGATTTCAAGGGACCTCAGAGGGCAAAATTAATGTAGGCACATGTCATTGATTCGTTTTGTCTGTCTCTACCGTAAACTTTACACCACTTGTATGGGAAATGTAACTCACGGAGTTCAGTGCTAGGAAATCGTTCCCTTTGAAACCTAAAACAACGTCCATATGAAACCATTATTATGATATTCAAACAAAAAGAAAAGGTGGTGGCATGTACTGTTGGGACGATTTCTAGGGACATCAATGGTTGGTCAAATGTGTTTGATTCGTTCTATCTTCACATTAAGTATCAACTCTTGCCGTCTCAACAAATACTAATTGGATATCAGACACGTGATTCACAATGTTCGGGCATGTTAGACTCTACTCAGCTAAAAAAACACACACTCAAGCTGTGGGTGGATTATGGATCTTTAGTTGAGCTAATTTATTGTTAATTCGGACTGGAAATAAAAAATTAAAGTGCTTTCTTTCATCATATAAGCTCAAAATACTGTGTGAATATGGCCTGAAATTGTGTCATTATATTCAAACGAAACTTCACAGGAGTGCGGGTTACAAACAATACATATTTACAAACTTTTCCTAACATATTCTATGCACGCAAAACCAGCTCAAAAACAGCACTAGATCAGAAGGATGCCACAGCAATGGTGCCGAATAGCAGGCAGAAGCGCCCATAAATAGGCACATCTATGGACCACTAATGTCTCAGACGTAAGCTACTCCTCATAGGCACCTTAACAGACATGAAGCCCTCCATAGCAATAGCTCTTGTGCTGGTCGCTGTAGCACGCTATGGCTCCCTCGCCAGTGCTGCCGGTCCGAAGGTCATCATCATCGGTGCCGGCATGTCTGGTAAATCCTTGCCACAGACATGTATACAAGCATGTAGTTACTTGGAATGAACGTTGAGTTTTCTTTCAGGGATATCGGCGGGGAAGCGTCTGTCGGACGCCGGGATCACGGACATCGTGATCCTGGAGGCGACAGACCGCATCGGCGGGCGCATCCACAAGACGAAGTTCGCTGGGCTGAACGTGGAGATCGGGGCTAACTGGGTGGAGGGCGTCGGCGGAGAGCAGACCAACCCCATCTGGAGCATGGTGAACGACACGCTCGGCCTCAGGAGCTTCTTCTCCGACTTTGACCACCTGGCCAAGAACACCTACAAACAAGAGTAATAAAGTTCTTGACCTTTTGTGTTCTTTCTTTTGATTATGGATTAAGTCTGTTTCTTAAGAGTATATATGTGTGTGTTGAACGCATTCAGCGGCGGCCTCCACGATGAAGAATTTGTCAAGAAGAGGATCGAGAGGGCAGATGAGGTGGAGGAGAGCGGGGCAAAGCTCTCCGGCACGCTGCACGCTAGCGGCCGCGAGGACATGTCCGTCATGGCGATGCAACGCCTCAACGAGCAGTACGTACCTCATGGATCTGTTACTAAATCTTGGCGCGCGCGTCCTCCTGTTATTCGACTAACTAAGACTCGGAACATGCATTAAACCACACGTTGTCTAGTTGACCAAGGTCTTTGCTGATCCTCATCACTACTATAAAACATGGATTTTATAACACATATTTGTAACACATGTAAGAATGTGTTACAAAAATATTTCATAGTAACATAAGTATTGTGTTACTCAGAGCGCTTGTAACACAAATGCTTGATTTGTAAAAAATATGTTACAGATAATGATTCTAGTAACACAAAATAGTGTTTCAAGTATAGTGTTACAAAGAAAACAATGTGTCTAAACATAGCAAGCATAGCGCTCATAGTAACACAAATAAATGTTACTGTATGTGTTAAAACACTTTTTTAGGGCTACAATAACATATTTTCAAATAATTTATGAGTTAAAGTTAATTAAGGGTAACTTTTTATCATATATGAATGTGTAGTGTAGTGGTAGCTCAACAACTAAATGATGGTGAGGTCCCAGGATAGAATCCTAACAGCCACTAATTGTTTAGACTTTTTGTTTGTGTTACTACATTATATTGTAACACATTTTGTTACATATAAATGTGTTACTACATTATTATTGTAACATGTTTTTTCACAAATAGTAACACATATATGTGTTACACTAGAAGTTATTTTAGTAACACCAGCATATGCATCACTTATTATATGTGTTACTCTGTAACACTTTTTTGTAGGCTTTGCTAATTTCAGCCACACATTTTAGTACATTCAAAAGAGAAGCATATAGATGGGAATGGATTTTCCATAGAGATCTTCAAAAGTGTTAGCATATAGAGATCTATGGTATCTTGCATTTATTTTAGTACATTCCTCCTGCCTGAACGCTGTTAATTCCAGACCGGAGAGAGTCCAGTCGACTATAAACTCAAGCTAATTTTGTTCTTCAATAATATATTGTTAGCTTGTGTGTGTCATGACATGAATATTTTTTGCAAAAACATAATACTTGCTTTAATTTTGATGTTCCCTCTGGATCTGCTCATGAAAAAAAAACATTTGGAATACCAAAGCAGGCTGAAAATCTCCACGTGATGCAAGTCGTAACTGGAGCATCTAAGACAACAACATTTGGACTTACAATAATCTGCCGAGAAAAAAAATGGCATATATCAATATGTTCCAAAAGGGTAGCTTAATATCTGGGACCTGACACTACCATGTGCTAAGCTTCTCAACACAAGAGTTTTTTTTCGTAACTGCTCAATACAGAAACTTTAAACAATAAGTCTTGATCGTCGACACTGAAGTTTGCTTATATATGCCATTTTTTTCTGAAGTCCTCTTCATTTATGCCCTGCTCGGTGATTGGCAGTTTGCTTTCCGGTCCAACTACTCCAGTTGACATGGTGATAGACTACTACAAGCATGACTACGAATTCGCGGAGCCACCACGCGTGACAAGCCTTCAGAATACGAAGCCATTGTCAACATTCAAGAACTTATGGCGATGATGTGCACTTTGTTGCCGATCAGAGAGGTTATGAGTCTGTAGTGTATCATGTCGCCGGACAGTACCTCAAGACGGACAAATCAGGCGCCATTGTAGATCCCAGGCTTAAACTTAACCAGGTGCCGAGACTACTATACCTTCCCACAGATTAAATCTAATTAAATAAGTGCAATAATGTTCACTCATTTAATAACCTATCATACATTTGGTTAACTAAATGGCAGGTGGTAAGAGGGATAACCTACTTCCCGAGCGGTGTCATGGTAAAGACAGAGGACAATAAGGTCTACAGGGCAGACTATGTTATGGTGTCAGTTAGCATTGGCGTCCTGCAGACCGATCTCATCCACTTCAGACCACAATTGCCTGTCAGTTCTTACCCTTCCCTCACTCATGGGATCAATTCTTAAAATGCTATGCACAAGTCAACTTTTGAACGACGTCAAACAATACTAAAATATTGCATTTCATCAGGCATGGAAGATCGTAAACATCTACCAATTTGACATGTCATTGTACACAAAGATCTTTCTGAAGTTCCCTAAGAAATTTTGGCCTGAAGGGCCTGGCACAGAGTTTTTCCTCTACGCTAGCGGAAGGAGGGGATATTACCCAGTCTGGCAGGTAACTAATGAAATATATTACAGAGATACATTTTAAGCTTAACATATATATATGCTTGCATACATTTACTAAGCAGTATTGCGCGTGAAACACCATTGCTTTAATTTCAGCAATTTGAGAAGCAGTATCCAGGATCAAATGTACTCCTTGTCACTGTCACCGATGATGAGTCAAGGCGGATTGAGCAGCAGTCTGACAATCAGAAGCTGTAGAGGTGCTGAGGAAGATGTTTCCTGGAAAGGACGTGCCCGATGCAACTGACATTCTAGTCCCGAAGTGGTGATCTAACAGGTTCTTCAAGGGCACATTCTCCAATTGGCCCGTTGGTGTCAACCGCTATGAATTTGACCTTATCCGAGTAGGCTCCCCACAAGACTAGATATACTAACATTCATTTATTTCATTTTATTTTGTTCAAAATGTTCTAAAATATTATACACTTTCAACTTATAAGGCCCCTGTTGGAAGAGTTTACTTCACTGGTGAGCACACAAGCGAACACTCTAATGGCTATGTCCATGGAGCATACCTTGCAGGTAAAATTCTTTTCATCCTCTTGGGTCTTCATCATGGGACCCTTTTTCTTGAAAGTCCTGATCGCTCCTTAATTTATACATTCTAGGCATTGACTCTGCGGACATTCTGATCAATTGTGCAAAGCAAAAGATGTGCAAATACCACGTCCAGGGAAAGTATGACTAAGCTAAATCCAAGAGGTAAAGTCCGGTGCCTGGCAATATAACGACATCTAAAGAATATTGCTAAGCTATTTCAACTGCATCTAATATATTCTATGAGTACACTCATATGTTGGCAAAAAACATTATATTTTAGTTTTTTCCTGGACAGGTTGAAGCCAGCTATTGAGGAAATTAAACTGGCAGCCAGAAGCTTTTCCAGATGCAGTTTTACATGTTGCGACTGTGCGGCACATACAAATCCACTTATGCACTGGGTTTAGTTAAATGATGTGTTGAAAAATCATTGTCTACATTTTTTGAAGAACATTATCTTGTTTTACATATATAGCAGGTAACAATTCTTTGTGTTTCCTAAGACCTACAAGTACGGTGCTGTATTCATGGTTAACATGTTTACCTTTCCCATACCTATGAATATGTGGTATTTCAATCACTATATATTTTTTAAAATAATGGGAAAAAGGCGTCCTGGCCTTCACCTCCGAAGAGAAGCTAGAGCCAATTATTACAAGCATTGCAGCAGATCATTTGCCACACACCACAGGATAAAACACCAATTGTTTGGATGAACGTCATGTCTAATATATAGTCCTATTACTAAATTAACCTCCATTCATGGTGGGCAAAAATCTGCATCACCGTAGTCTCTAATCTACGGCACACCATCTTTATTAATTGTTTATCTTGATCACACTTTTTGAGGATGACCAAGACCGAAGCCAATGTGTTCCCCTGTAAAGTACCTGCATATAGGTTTAAAGTGAGTTGGCATCAAAAACTGTATCATTCCTACTTAGTCCTATTACCCAACATAATGCAGATGTGCCAACAAGTAACTGTTTTTTTTTTTAATTTAGCACCCACCCCTGCTAACCAAGCTCCAAACACATGTGAAATACTATTAGGTGGAACCAAATCAAAAGTGAAATGAACAACGCTCCAAAAGGGATCTAGCATAATGACAATCAAAAAAGAGATGTTATATATATCCATCATGATTGCATAAACTACACTTCTTACTCCCATTCCAATTACGTCTAGCTAGATTATTCTTGGTAAGGGTCAGCCCTTTGTACCGGTACCATATAAATATTTTTCTTTTTAAAGGCATTTTTAGTTTTCAAAAACCTTAATTTTCTCTCGATGACACCATTATTGATCAGAGAATTATACATCAAACTAACGATAAACTGACCATGTTGATGTAAGCACTATCTAAAACTGTCATTATTACCATTAAGATGAACATGTGCTACTGTAGTATCAAGATTGTGCCATAGAACTAAGTTATTCCCACTTAACGTTCTACGAAATGAAACATTAAGTGGAACAGTACTAAAAATAAAAGCTACAGTAGAATGTTTCTTTATTATAATACTATATAGAGAAGGATATTGGTCTTTAAGGTTAACATTCCCTTCTTCAATCACTATATATGCTAACCATTTCTGTGGAAACCATGTTACTCTTATCTTCTTACCAGTACTAATTAAAAGCTATACGAAGATAATGGCAATTTCAACTATTTGAACTGTTCACAATTCATCCAGACTAATTCACTTTTCATCGCACCGCATTAAGGTAACCATTCTCTCTTCACCGCACCGCATGGATAAATAATGTATTCAAAGTAAATTTAGATCG
>LAPY01004743.1:3071-15793 GCA_000970635.1 Eragrostis tef | reverse complement strand
GCTATACGAAGTTATTACGAATACAGGAGAACGCGGCGAAGGTGACACAACTGTGGAACATTGCTTGGGGTGCACCTATGAGAAAGCATCAAGCATATGAGAAAAAAAACAATACAGCTTACAGTTCATGGTTACACAAACGGAGTTTTCAAACTATTGGTGGTAACATCCTGCACTTAAGAGTCAAGATTTGAAACACACTTGTAATCCAACTTACTGTGCCGCAAGCGTAGATATGTTTGCTACATCTATTGTACTACTGTGAACAAAAGCAAAGCAACAACAAATAACAATTTCAAATCAATTTTGTTATGCTAGTAACAACAAATATTATGTGTGGGTTCTGAAGATCCAAGAAGACCCATATGGATATGCAAGAGAAGGTCCCATTGATAAAACAGACTAGTTAAAAATAGATTAGGGCAGTAACAAGTTATAATAGCAAAAGTTCGGTTCTTTGTTTTTCTGTCAGTACACTGGACAAAACATACTGCGCCCACTAAAAAAATGTTATTGCAAAACTTAAAAGAGAAAGGGGAGGGGACGTGTGAAGACTGAAGAGCCAATCCTGAATAGGAATATTGCAAAGTTTGATATAAAGAAACCAGTTTTAAGCCCATAGATTTAAAGCCTACAGCAAGGCAAGCCTTCTAACAAAGATTCCAGAATATTAATGCAATGGGTGTACCGTCTTCTCACAAATCAACATGGGGGTGGGACGTCGTGCTTAGTGGAGAGGGTCCTCGCGCAATATGACAGGGAGAAGGGGGAGGCGGTATGCGGAGTGTGACAAAGTGAAGCGGGAGGGCGCACGCGTTGCGACAGGGAGAAGGGAAGGCATCGTGCAACGCGTGACGCGGAGAAAGGAGAGGACGTGGTGTACCAGGGGCAATTTTGTCTTCTTAGATACCATTTTTCAATGAAATTGACGATAATGGCAATGGAGACATAAAAGTTCAACTTCTATCACGGTAAAAAAAAAAGAATTTTTCTCATTGTTTGATGTCAATTTACCGATACTATTAGAAATATTTGTATTGTGAGTATATTTACTTTGAATTTTTTAGACATCACTAATTATTAGTAACAAAGCTACGGCTAGGGAGATCGCAATATAGTCATGTATATTGCTTCGACAAAGATTACAATATGTTCGATTGTTGCAAAACTAAAATTTGCAAACACTGTCTACTAAACTTTATTCTCTTTAGAGACAGGAAACAGAGAAACTTGCATTAGTTTTTAAAAAAGAAGCAAACTAACACACAACAAACGAAAACTACAAAAGATCCAATGGTTGGCCGCGACAAGGCCGACATCATCGGCCCCCTTTTTGCGCCGCCGTCCCGGCGCTGGGGTGCACCCTCACGCTCGCCCATGAGCCGCCGGCGGCCTTGTTAGCGTCGCCGTCAGCCGTGCGTCTCTTGTCACCCTCCTCTTCTCCTCCACCCATGGCCTCCGCCTTCTTCTCGTGCTCCTGGACCGCCAGCTTGCACCGCTCTCGCCGGACATGGATCTGCGCGTAGCTGAACCCCATGGAACTCATCTTATCTCGGAGGCCTGAGAGAGATGTTGCAGGCTAGAAGATTAGAAGATGCTGCTGCTGCTTTCAGTAATTCAGTGTGTTGGACTTGGGCAGAGGTGCGTGTATTTATAGGTAGGAGCTGGCGTTATTGGGGTGGGCACCGTCACAGTGGACTCCGTGTGCTCTTGCCGATATTTCTATTCCAATTCTATGGGCTTATCTCCTGGGCGGCCATCAGGTGTCGCGAGAGGAGGTTTTGGATGCTCAAAACACTGTCGTTCCTGTGGGCAAAGCATGTGGTTTGTGGAAAGACTTGGTGCAAAGCCTACCCGGTTTGAGGAGACTTCAAGTCAAAGGGGTCATCCATCCGAGACACCAACAATTCTGACGCGCATACGTAACAGAAAAATAATTGAGGTGACGTATTGTATTTGTATTCATTCGTTCATTCCAGAGGGCACCATCAGCGTGGGAGGACTTTCATCGCGCATATACAGTAAGTAGCTTGAAAAAATCGTGTCATTTTCTTTCTCTATTAAATGGAAAAGGTACATACTGCCTCCAGTCAAATATTCTTGACGTTTCAGAGACGGAGCAAAGTTTTATTTTCCTCTTGAATTTGTTCTCTGTGACTGCCTTATCGTCAAGAGTTTTGGAACAGGAGGTGGTCCACGATGGGAGGTACGCTCAAAATTAAAGAAGCACGCTGTTAAAAGATATTGAGTGATTAGATTACTGTGTACAAGTATCCGAACAAGTTGTTCACTGTTTCTGACATTCAGATGTATCCATCCACCTTTCGATAAAACAACAGTGCCTTGTGCACTTTTGATGCAGACGTGTCATGAATCATGATGCAACTGGGAAGGGAACTTCGCTTGCATGTCCCTCGGTCCCTGAAGGCAAGAACAGGTATGAAGCTTTTGCTTCTCTAGAAATGGTATGGATTTGTCTGTGGGCTGAGCTTTAGTGTACCTTGGCACAGTGAAAAGCACCAAACTTTCTTTCTGAAGTGGAGCACCAGTTAGATGGGCAGAGAACGCCTCCACTCCACTAGCGTTAGGATCAGACTGGCAGAAGATTGATATCACAATTATTTGATGCACTGTGTCCGAATTATTGTCTGACTCTATGTGCACTTGTGATGTGCAGCAATGATGTCAAGGTCAACTTGAATAGCTTCTTGGTGTTGTGTGCTCACTTTAACAATTGTGCCGACCTGAATGGATCATTGAATGAGCAAGTCTTTCTGGATAGTACTGATGAGGACAATGGAACCATTTAATTATCAAGAAAAAAAATGTCTTTGTGCTAGTTTAACCTGACTAATGATCTTTTGGAACAAAGGAAAAATAAAAGAATTTTGGAGGATTCAAATCCTATAGGAAAGTTTCTTATGGAGTCTTTTGGAACAAAGGTTTGATGTCCCGCGAACTCCATCCAAGTCCTATGAAATGCCTTCCTCCATATTAATTTTAGAGTATTTCTAGCATGAGGTCCAACCACATGGAGAGTATCCTTCGAATCTATCTCTCCTCTCTAATTCTTGTTCTTTTCTGTGTTGTATCCAAATGCTCTGTCGGAAACTTTCGTACATTTTTAAATCCTGTAGGATTGGGTATGGCTGACAACACCAATCCTGCATTTTTTCTATTCCTATGTTTTCAAAATCCTGCATTCTAAATGAGCCCTGAAAGTAGAATATTTTCTGGCAAACAATCATGTAGTCACCATCTCTTCATTCCAAAGGCGCCCTGAAAGTGGAAATGTTTGCTGATAGACAATCATGTCATCTTTGCCAACTGAATTAACAGAACTAGATACAAAATTGAGTGTCATTACATAACGCACCATTGGCACATGATCAAGCTCAAATGCAGTTACATTCACTGTTCCAAAATCCAGAAAGCTCAGAGACTCATATAGAAAAACTATGGGTTGAGGATCTGAGTCGCACGTAATCTAGTGCTTGGGCTTGAGCAAAGTCTGGCAGAACGAAGATAAAGCATCTTGCGCCTCAATAAGTGGAGGAAGAGTGAACGGCAGGAGAACACCACCCTCCTGATGCTTTTTGGTCGGAGGAATCCCGTCAAGTGTGAGAGCCATCGCAGCCTGCTGCTTGTTGAGCCCATCAATAATACAGGAGAACGCGGCGAAGGTGACACAACTGTGGAACATTGCTTGGGGTGCACCTATGAGAAAGCATCAAGCATATGAGAAAAAAAACAATACAGCTTACAGTTCATGGTTACACAAACGGAGTTTTCAAACTATTGGTGGTAACATCCTGCACTTAAGAGTCAAGATTTGAAACACACTTGTAATCCAACTTACTGTGCCGCAAGCGTAGATATGTTTGCTACATCTATTGTACTACTGTGAACAAAAGCAAAGCAACAACAAATAACAATTTCAAATCAATTTTGTTATGCTAGTAACAACAAATATTATGTGTGGGTTCTGAAGATCCAAGAAGACCCATATGGATATGCAAGAGAAGGTCCCATTGATAAAACAGACTAGTTAAAAATAGATTAGGGCAGTAACAAGTTATAATAGCAAAAGTTCGGTTCTTTGTTTTTCTGTCAGTACACTGGACAAAACATACTGCGCCCACTAAAAAAATGTTATTGCAAAACTTAAAAGAGAAAGGGGAGGGGACGTGTGAAGACTGAAGAGCCAATCCTGAATAGGAATATTGCAAAGTTTGATATAAAGAAACCAGTTTTAAGCCCATAGATTTAAAGCCTACAGCAAGGCAAGCCTTCTAACAAAGATTCCAGAATATTAATGCAATGGGTGTACCGTCTTCTCACAAATCAACATATGTGTGCTTGATCTGTTGCGGATTGACTGGGAGAGACAAGGGAGAAAGAGGTGACTGGTCTATGGCTGGCCAGACCTTAGGCTTGTGGGTGGAGGGCAGCGGCGGCCGCCGGAAACTATGTCCTTAAGAGCAGGTTGACCCCTTTTACTTCTTACTTGGATTCCAATGGCTACAGGGGGTCTCTATTATATAGGAGACTTGGTTGACTGCTAGGTACAAGGGTCTAAGTAACCTAATTGTGCCATGAGGGTATACCAACTCATTTACCTGCCAGCCTATTAGGTAGGCTCAGACAGACATGACAATTTGGCCTGGGCATTGTAGAATCGTTGATTTTAGAGTAGTCATGCTGTTATGTTGTCCCAAAGCCAATTTTATGAATTACTATGAATATGGGAGCGACAGTTGGATTTATAAATGAGTCCTCACTTATTTTGAAGAACAAAATCATGCATCTATCTCTTGTGTTGGCTCCGAGGCACCTTCAACTCAATTATAAGTTATTCTCCATGTACCAGATACCAATTAGAAGCTAAATCAGAAAATTTCTTTGATTTTTGGTTATAATTGATTAGTTGTAATTGTGTTTTATAAAGCACTATTTGATCCAAAAAGTCATATTAACAAGGTAAAAGCACAACATTAACGAATGAGCATTCCTTTTGATGTAGGAAAATTTAAATGCACCTAAACGATGCGGAACATGACAGAGACATCACTTGTTACTAATGAATACCTTAATCCTTGAAAAAAAAGGTGAACTATGCACCTGGATACTGAGGAAAAAGAAAGCCAATTTAGCAGTAGCAATGCCAGCCATACAAAATACTCCTTTAATTGTAAAGGAGTGCAGGTCCAAAGGTTTTCCATATCAGTCTAGTAAATAGTCACAATACGATCATACTGAAATTGGGTATTAATGCATCACTCTATGCTTAAAGATTTATATTAAAAACTGAAGCAGTGTACTGGGCATACCATTTTATTTTTTAAAGTTGGTGTTGTTGTTATTATTAGATACGATGCCTTCAGAATATAACGAACAAGGCTATCCACTAAAGCAAACTCATAAAACAAAGTTTCTAGATGCCAACCCGAAAGAACAAAATCCCAGCAGATTTGGAACTCTGGTGCAGAACTCACAGGACTACCATTTTCCTTTCAATGTTTATCATATAGGCTCACGGCAGGATTCAACAGTTTATCATATCAATGTTTTTTTCTCAAACACACAGGAGCTTCATGTCATTTCATTAAGAAGAAGTATCATATCAATGAAACCTTGCTTATTTGAGAATGCAAACATTAAAAAAAACAAAAAAAAAGAACATGAGCAAGGTCCAACTAGGCTACCAGCCTTGTAGGTCTATTGTAGGCTCATTCCATTCATAAATGGACAGTAAAACACGATAAAACTAAATAGTTGGATGAATATTTTCTACCTCCATGTGAAATTGCAACTTGCGTTTGTTAAAAATTATTCCCACACACAACACAGGGCACAAAATCAAAGTTACTGGAATACAGTACTCTACAAACCAATATATTCAGGAAAGTATGAATAGGTTTCAGAAAACTCACTAACAATACATATAAAATGGAAAAAACATTTAATAACAAGGCACTGTTTACAACTACTGTAGGTTTACAAAAGAAGCCAACAATAATCATGCCAAAGCACAACATTAACGAATGAGCATTCCTTTTGATGTAGGAAAATTTAAATGCACCTAAACGATGCGGAACATGACAGAGACATCACTTGTTACTAATGAATACCTTAATCCTTGAAAAAAAAGGTGAACTATGCACCTGGATACTGAGGAAAAAGAAAGCCAATTTAGCAGTAGCAATGCCAGCCATACAAAATACTCCTTTAATTGTAAAGGAGTGCAGGTCCAAAGGTTTTCCATATCAGTCTAGTAAATAGTCACAATACGATCATACTGAAATTGGGTATTAATGCATCACTCTATGCTTAAAGATTTATATTAAAAACTGAAGCAGTGTACTGGGCATACCATTTTATTTTTTAAAGTTGGTGTTGTTGTTATTATTAGATACGATGCCTTCAGAATATAACGAACAAGGCTATCCACTAAAGCAAACTCATAAAACAAAGTTTCTAGATGCCAACCCGAAAGAACAAAATCCCAGCAGATTTGGAACTCTGGTGCAGAACTCACAGGACTACCATTTTCCTTTCAATGTTTATCATATAGGCTCACGGCAGGATTCAACAGTTTATCATATCAATGTTTTTTTCTCAAACACACAGGAGCTTCATGTCATTTCATTAAGAAGAAGTATCATATCAATGAAACCTTGCTTATTTGAGAATGCAAACATTAAAAAAAACAAAAAAAAAGAACATGAGCAAGGTCCAACTAGGCTACCAGCCTTGTAGGTCTATTGTAGGCTCATTCCATTCATAAATGGACAGTAAAACACGATAAAACTAAATAGTTGGATGAATATTTTCTACCTCCATGTGAAATTGCAACTTGCGTTTGTTAAAAATTATTCCCACACACAACACAGGGCACAAAATCAAAGTTACTGGAATACAGTACTCTACAAACCAATATATTCAGGAAAGTATGAATAGGTTTCAGAAAACTCACTAACAATACATATAAAATGGAAAAAACATTTAATAACAAGGCACTGTTTACAACTACTGTAGGTTTACAAAAGAAGCCAACAATAATCATGCCAAAATGATGGAGATACCATTAGAAACATTATGTACTAGTTCCATGTAGATGTACCTGGAAAGCTCAAAGCAAGGCCTGTGGAACAACCAGCGACACCGGCATTGATAACTGCAAAAGTTAGTATTTAGTCGATAATGCAGACTTCATTCGCTAGGAAAATTTACATATAAATAAAATTACAACAAGTTGCTTACTATCATCTTTTCCTCGCAGTCTTTTCATCAAGCACATAATGAAACTCTGTACACCAGCTAGAGCTGCAAAAGTCTAATCCAGACATACAGGAGAGAAAATATCATGAGCAATCCTTCATATAAAAGAAAACAGAACAAATTGTTTGTCCAAAAATATTTACAGGACGTTAGGGTCAGTTAACCTTGGCAGTGGATCCAGCATTGCTGAGTGAAGCTTTCAAACCTTTGTTTGTAATCAAACCTTGTCCTGGGAAACAAATGAAAATAAGATAAGTCAAAAAGAGAAAAACTAAAGTTCAAAGCATATGCCCACATCCTAACAATAAACTAGCTCCTCACACAACATCTGCCTCATTCAACTGAACAGGTCATTTGATTGCCAAGAGAACCTTCTCTGTTGGTCTCACGCCAAAGGGGTATGCAAATCTTTCTAATTAAATTGACAAAGAATCAATAGAGTAACTAAGTTACTGGAATTACTGGAATAATCATACAGAATGGTAATGTTATCAGAAAATAAATTAATGGAGTTACAAGAGGGTTACATTAGGTCACCCTGTCAGTTTGCTTAGCTGCCATATAAGAATGTTGTAGTGAAGCTTGGCTTTACTTGTAGGACAAAAAGGTGTGAAGTCCTCAAAATCAGTATCATGCATCCAGTGGCGGAGCCGGCCACGAAACCAAGGAGGGGCCAGTGAGCAATGCCGTTCACACCGAGCAGAATTAAACTCGATCAAGTCCTGTATCTAATATGCTTACAAGTGTATATGAATTCTGAGAACAATTAAAAATGGAAAAGAAAAGGACCAACATCGGTGCAGGCAGGGACCAGCGGACGTTCGTGAGCTGAACTGTGTCAGATCACCGGAGTTGAGCACCTTGTCATTCGTTCTGGGCTAACGCTAGTACTAACTGCTGGTAGTCGCCGTGAATTAACATTAGCTGCCTAGAAAATTTCACAGGGGAAGGGGCGCAAAGGCCCCGGTTGGCCTGCGCCTGGCTCCGCCAATGCATGCATCAAACCATGATTTTACATGTTCGTACTGGGAGTTTTGCCTTTCTCCTCCTGGCATGAACTTTCAGACAATTAGAAACTTGACGCTTATGCACATCCATAGCCAGATTGGCTATCAATCCCCTACCCTGGCCATCAGGAGTCCATTTCAATCTGGCCATATAGGGGCAGGAGGAGAGCTTAAAGAAAAGATGGTGGTAAACTAAAAATTTCAGCTAGTCCCTGTTTTTTACTCAATCCCCGTGAATTATGTCACCTACACGGCTACACATTGCTTTGGTTGAAGGGCTCTTTCCTACTCAGGATAAACATTCCACGAATTCACTACTACCAAAAATAATAAAAGGAACCCGTAGATGAAAATATGGTTAAGTACAAAGAAATATGTTTGCAACTGTTCATACAGCTTACTTCCCCATGGCGCCACTAACCCCATCCGAGACAACTAAACCCATCTCCACATCCAACGATTCCGCCAAAAAAAAAAACAAACTCCCAAAATAAATTAGTTTTTTTTAGCAAACCCAAAATAAATTAGTAAGGTTCTACGACAAGCACATCCAACTATGAGAAATGAAACGACACAGGGCAAAAATATATAGATTAAAAAAGGGGCGGGGGGAGGGGGAGACCGTATCCGACGAGCGAGCCAACGAAGGCGCCTGCAGCGAGGTCCCCGGCGGAGCGCAAGAGGCAGACGACGGGTGCTGCGAGCGGCGTCCTCGCGCCCGCGCCTCGCCGCCATCTCCCTTCTTCCCTTTTCTTTGTTATCTTGAGGGTTCCTCTCTCTCTCTCTCTCTCTCTCTCTCCCCCAAGTTCCCTACAGGGTTTATCGCGGTCGGGTGGTGGGGCATGGGGTACAGATGAGACTTTTCAACTTCTACTAGGGTCCCACCTGGCATCGAGGTTGAGGTTTAAGCCTAGAAAGTTTCTTTCGCTAATATCCATCCGTTTTTTTAATCATCAAGGTTGAGTATTTTGTTGCGTGTATGTAAAAATAAAAATTGCTGTGCCTTTTTTAACCTGACCCACCCCCTTTCTAATCCATCCCTTTAAATCTGCAACACAGTAGGATCCCTTACACCATGATCCCTTCCCCTTGGTCTTGCCGTCCGTCCTTTCTCTATGAACAACGCTCGTGCATTGCAAATCCTAGCAATTCATGAGCCATTCGGTTACAAAATCTAGGAACGATGATTGTCATCTGGTTCTTTCTTTCCTTTGCTTTTTAGTGCCCGATGGAAAGACCTTATGCGTGTGGACTGTGGAGCTTGTGATACCATTCGTTATGGACTGAAAAAATCACAGAAATAAGACATGCACGCGTTAAATAGTCTATATCATGCCTAGTCAAGGTCTAGTGGACCAACTAGGCAACTACTTCTTCCGTTCCAGAATAATTGACACTTTAGATTTTCAGACATCATCTTTGATTATTTGTCTTATTCAAAAAAGTATGTAAATAATATTTTTTTTATTTATAACTTGTTTTATTATTTACTATATTTTTATCATGATATATTTGTTTTAGTACTTATAAAGAAAATTTGAGTAATATGGATGGTCAAACGTGATGCCTGAAAGTAAAAAAACGTTAATTATTTTGGGACGGAGAGAGTAGATGTTGATAGTGCCGGTGTTGATGGTTCTTAACCACCACCTTTGATCTGCATAAAAAACATATAAAACATAAGACTACACATAAAAGTAGGGCTCTTTATCTAACCAATTCCACTAGTTGTGTTAAAATTATGTATGCAGTTGTATTATGCACATAGAAAAGGGAAAATAATAAGAAAACATAGAGAAAGCATTATTCAAAATTCCTCATAAAAAGGACTAGAAAATTGCCCACAAAAAGAACCCAACCGCCTCAAATCTGTCGAGACCCACCAAGAAAAAGAATATTCTAGAACAACTACCAGACAAGAGATAGCCCCACCAGGTCGACCAATCTTGATCAGCCGACCTATCAGTGAGGCTTCGGGCCCTCTGCCACCTCTACAAGGTACCCACCAACTCCACTATAGCTGTGAGCATTGATTGAACCTAGTTACAGTATCGCCTTCTCAAGGCTATAAAAGGAGTTATCGCCTCCCTACCAACATACACAAAAAGAGGAGCATTTCTTCCGATGGCTTAGAGCCTATTGTATACTACTCCCTCCGTCCCAATATAGTTGGCATTCTAGCTTTAGACACGGAGATTAAGGAGAGGAGGAATAAAGTAGGTGCGTAGGAAACGAGAAGTAGAGAGATAGAGATAGAGGTGTATTGGAAAGAGAGAAATGTGTCTCGGGAAGTGAGAATGCCAAGTATATTGGAAAAACTTGGTTTGGCTAGGATGCCAAGTATTCTGGGACGGATGGAGTAGTAGAGTAGGGAGATATTGAGGGAGAAGAGAAGATAAGTGTTCCCCTTGTGTCCCTTGCTCTTCCTTATAGCTTAGTGGATATTTACTTGTTCTTATAAGTGAGTATTTGTGATATTTTTTGGGTTGTTGTGCTTAATTCCTGGATCAAATCCTTGTTATAAATGTGTATGGGATCATCGTCTTGCAAGATGTGCCTTAGTCTTCTTACAAGTTTTAGGCCGAGACTAAGGTAGTGATAAAAAGTATAGACATAGTGTCTAGGTTGGATATTGTCTTTGCATGTCATGTACCTAACGGTTTGCTAGAGGTAGACGGTAAGTTGACATCCATATCCGTCATTTAGAGGGAGACGGTAAGTTGACATCCATATCCGTCATTTAGAGGTAGACGGTAAGTTGACATCCATATCCGTCATTCTCCATGTTCGGACACATCATCGTAGAGTGGCTTGGCGAACCAAGCCTAAGGTGGTGCCTGAAATAAACAAGTAGAAGCTGATCTTGATCTATCCACTCGAAACCTTACCTATAGATATTCTCTCTCAATTGTGTTCTTGTTTTTCTAGAATGAATTTAACTTTAAAGTAGATTTACCTTCGTTGTTTGGGAAAAAAATATGATGCCTTCAAATACTCACAGGTGACATGATACAATAGTATTTCATATGCTTGCGGATGTATCTATGACGTTAGAAATACCAACAATCATCTATCTCAAAATCAACATGACATGTGGATTGGACAAGCACAAGGTGCAGTTCACAGGCGTGCGGTGGTGTAACTTGATAAATATCTACTCACTTAGTTTCATTATATAAGCATTTTTAGGAATAAGACAAAATCTGGTGTATTGGTGATGGGTGAGTTGATGAGTTGAGGTAAAAATGAGAGGTATATATGTAAGTTTCTTCATCTAGACAATATTTGCATAGGAATTCTAGGAATGTGTTATTCACCCTTTGCAAAAATAAAAGAACTCTATCAGAGAGTTTAGATAGGTGACAACAATGATGAAATCAGCTATGTGCGGGTTGCTTATATTAGTGGGTGACACAAGAAGCGGATATCCTTGCTTCGTCACTAGGAGATACATAATCTATTTATAAAACATTGGTAATAGAAAATATATGTTTTATTATACTAAACCTGGTAAAACACTCTTGGTCAGATGAAACTCGTGATGGCAAGTATGCAGATGGAACCCACTGATAAAGTACATAACAGAAAAATTCTTGTATGAAACTCATGAGCGCTCGTGGATACATGGTTGATGGCGTAAGGATCGCCAACATGTTGCACCGAGACAAGAGTATATGGACAAGAAAGGAAAGGAGGTAGATGGCAAATAGCGATGATATGTTGTGTAGTGTAGTAGACGTCATATTTGGGTGCCTAATTCGTGCAAGCATGACCACAACTTGTTTCCTTCCCTGAAAGTTTTGGTAAATAACCTTTTCTGAAAATCTTTTCTTGGAACTATTTTGGAACTTCTGATTTAACTTCCCACGTGAGTTTTGCTTGAACTTTTCTTAGAAGTTATAGCCAAACTCTTTTATGATATTTAAATCAAATGTTTTAAAGAAGTCCCAGCATGGGCCCACCCACATGGGTTTCAACCGCACTCGGGAAAAAGAAAGGCGCAAGGTGCGCACGCACAAGAACTAGAAATACCAGGCAAAATTCATGTGCTATATATAACGCGTTATGGTCTCATTATACCATTCTATGAATTTAGATTTCTATCTTTCGTACAAACTATTGTGTTATTCGGGCCACAACTCAGCCCAATGCATGGTTGATACATGGCAATATATATTAATCTTATTTCCATGAGAAATTTTAGTAAAGTCATCAATTATTCATATAAAAAACTATTGGAAAAATAGATGGATAGATATTGAGTCCGGATTTTTTCTATCGAAGTAGGGTTATGCAAGAGAATTAGTGCAATGCCTTGTCACTTGTCTACTGTGACAACAAGAATCCAGATGAGGCAGATAGATAAGTATATAGATAAACAGATAAACGAACAAATAGGTAGATAGAAAGCAATAATAGCATATATATATATAT
>LAPY01004740.1:25215-36594 GCA_000970635.1 Eragrostis tef | reverse complement strand
AAAAAAAAAAGAGAAATGATATTACTGGATGAATGATGGATGGATGTGATATATAAGGCACTGAATGCCATCTTACCTGCTCGGTCATCGACCACCACGAAAGCGAGTGCCTCTATCTTGCAAGGTAACTACAAACTGTTCTGTTTCACCATGGAATCTGAAGATTTGTTTTTCAGCATTGCTACTCCTGCCGCTCGAATGTAGTTCAGCCAAAAATGTTGCTTTAAGTTGAACAAAGCAAATCAATTTTTCTGCTGTTGTGATTTCAGCTAAATTGAATACACTTCATATTTTTGTAGTACGACTGAATCTGTAATTCCAAGCTCAGCACTTTGTGTATCAAATGAATTCCAGGGATGCCTGTTGTTGGTATTACTTAGGAGTGTTTTCTCTTTATATATTGTTTGATTTGTCAAGGTCCAATTATTTTGCTAAGGTATTTGCTTAGGCTGTCGTGAGATTTTAGTCTTGTGGCATTGTTGCTCATATTATGTGCCATATTTCTTTCTCTAATAACTGAGCTCATGCGGAGTCAAACAGATTATTTAATATTATGTACTGCCTGCTTATTTGCCATAGCAAATACATGGTTGCTTCTTTCTATGTTCTATTTCTAAATTTAGGCACCGTTGTTTGAAACTATTGTCTTATTTTCCTTCTATTTTCATCAAACAGATCAGGCCATTGTGGAGGCATTACTTCTAAAACATGCAAGGTATCATCTTTGTCCGCATCGTTGATGCCATGGATGAGCTCCACGGAACGTTTAATGAGGTGAAATTTTGTCTTGAGTGACAGAAATTTAGACATTTTGACGAAGCGCAATAAACTTCTATTGATGCAGGAACAACACATATCTCTATTGATGGAAGAATGCCTTTCTTGTAATGGCGCACAGAAATCGTCTTCATTGAAAAAAATATTAGCCATGGCCTAAAATAACAATCCTCCTCGCACCTCAAGACATGCAGGTCACTTCAAATTTGCCCAGCCTTATTTCCTTTGTTTGATAGAATTTCCCCTGACTATGAACAATAGGAGAAACCTCTAAGTGTTATGCTTAGTGTAGTTCCGGATCTCTTCAATTTATACACGATTCTTGGCAATTGTGCCCATCTGTATTAGATGTTTTCATAAGTATAAATGTAGACGCACAACGCAGTTTGTATAAATGATTGAAGGACAAGTTTGATCACGGGAGAATTGATGCTGGACGTGATAAGCAACAATATCAACCACATGAAGGGTCTGTAGTTTATAAACCGGCTGCTGAACTGTGCTGACTATATAGCTGTTGCAATGTTCTTGTCATGTTTTGGCTCCGAATTTGGGTGCTCCAGAGGCTGTTGAAGCGCATGGACACAACTGCATTTGCTTTTCGAAAGATACGGGGACAACTGTTTTATAGCCGCAACTTGCTTGTAGAATTGTAAATGGATGATATTTTAGATGAAATGCCCACCAAGGATCATAATACTCTGTAGATTGTGTTGTTTCCGAAGCAAAGTTTGGTATACATTGGTAATGACTTTTAATATACATTGGTAAATCTATTAAAACAATATCGATGCTTTTTTTTACCATCCCGTGGCAACGCACGGGCATTTTTGCTAGTATTCTCAATGCGGCTTCATCAAGCTAGTACCAAAATTCATCCGATCAGAATTGGTATGTGAAACAACTTGAGTTGACTTACAACAAAAACTCATTCATTGGATAAAGAATTTTACTGAGAAGACGAAACAAAAATGTACCCACTCAACTTTTCTTTTTTTTAGTGTTAAACCCAAATGAATTGACGAGAGTGAAACGCAAACATGATTATAGTTGCAAAAGTCCATTTTAGAACTTTTTGCAACCTACAGTCAAGATGTGCAAGACAACCCTTGAACTATTGAAACAGTTACGTCAAGATGAAATCCATTCTTCTTTGTCATTGTTGAACTTGCAACCTTAACAAAATTCTGCAGCGTGCTCGAGCAGTACTTAATAGGCTTGGCCAAACATATACCCTCAAGGTAGTGAAACAGCTACAGATGAAGTTCTTGTTTTTCTTTGTAGAACTCGCCAACCTTAACAAAATTCTGTGTCTTGTTTTTTTTGGCGACTACAAAATTCTGTGTCTTAGATAGTACTTAAGAGGCTTGGCCAAGCACATAGTGGCATCTGCAACAGGAGGAGAGAATGAATGGATCATAGAAAAAATTGATCAGCTAGGCTTTCAGAGAATGAATTAAATATAAACACCATAATGGGGGGTTCATTTACATGTTGAGAGTAGAAGAATGAAATGGCATATCGAGTGCCACAAATTGAATGATAAGAGGAAGCATAGGAAGCAACCCATCTACAAATTTAACTAGAGTAAAGTTGTACAGTGTTGGGAATGGTTTTTTTCTCGAACACGCAGAAGAGCTGCGTATCATTGCATTAAAAAGAAGAAAAAGAGGACAAGTATCCCGGTACAACACACACCCACACACCACACACTGTTTGTAATTGGAAATGATAAAAAGTATTATTGGAAAATAATTTTCTTAGGAGAAATGTATAGGAGGGAGTAGGCGAATACATCATGAACTGAGTTAACATCCTTTTTGTTATCAATGATGTTATGACAACAATTTAGGGGTCTAGAAATCTTCCGACGAAGAACAGTAGAAATTTTATATATTATTCATACACCTAGGTAGCTACAAGTAAGCGACATACCTGGACCCTTAATTATATTTGTATATAATTCTTATTAATTTCTTACTTTGAGACACGCGGACATGGAAATTTGGCCACTTATCAAAGAAAATTATGACTACAATCTAGCTTCTATAATCCATTTGTAAATCGGACCTCATAACATTGGTGAAACTTTAGGGCCGGCGATCAGTGGACATGGTCAAATTTCAGGGTTGAAGAACAGCTGATTGCTCAGACATGTTTTCATTCAGTCAAGGTTGTTTGAAGCGGGTAGTTCCAACCTCTTTCCGCAGCTCGGATACAAGTTCCGAGGACAGACATGGTCACCATAGCCAGAAGAGGGCCTTCCATCGACGTTAACGGCTTGTTCCGACTGCATCTCACTTGTCTGCTGTCCACCATTTCCAGCCAGCTTCCTTGGAAATGCAGCAGAAGGTGCGGCAATCATGAGAAGGACGCAGAGAAAAATAAGAACTGCTCCCTTCATTCTTCAGAAGCTGTTGCTGATTGACCTACAGACAAAGTAAGAATGAGCATGTGGATCAGTTATATGAAAATCTTAAGATCAAAGTTTTTCATTATTAGACAAGTCATACTGATTTTAATGCTTTGTATCTTCTTCAGTCCTTACTTTGCTCCTTGTTAGATATTTCTATAACAAGGGTGTGCTATTTATAGGGGCGCGCTAACATGTACTTATTTTTTGGTTCATCTTCTGATTTTGATGTAATTTCCACCTGGTAGATCATGCATGATCGACAACAGGAAGTGGTGGAAATAATTATCTTGCTCAATCGATTCCAGAAATGACAGATAATGATCTGATGGAATGTATCTCTCTCTAGCCATTTGGAGATCTAAAGAGCAACTTGTTCCTAGGTTACTGGTGCCTCTGCAAGGTGATGACAATGAGCAATAAGTTGCAACGTTCTATAGCTGCCTGTTCCACAACGGACATTATCTAATTATTTAAGGTATAAGATTGGAAATATTCCTCCCGTATCATGCATAAATCAGATATTAACTCTCATGGATGAGAATAAGCATTGTATGATTCAAGACAAACAATACTGTTATATATCAGTTAAAAGTGTAAAAATAACAGAATTATGAGTATATGAAGCCCAAGTGTATGGCAGCTATATATGCACGCTTGCCAATTGACCCAGCCAAGTGGACGGGTAGGGTTGGAGGCGCAGCCACCGCCAGGAAGCCTGTAGATAGGGATTAGATTGGATCTAGCTTAGGAAATAAATCATAGGTTATTTGAAAAAAAGACGATTTCTATCTATATAATGAGAGGGGTGTAATCAAAATATCAAATCACTCTAGCACTCATGTGACTAGCTGCCGTCACACCACCGCTCCTGCGCCCTAGCCCTGCGTCCATGCCCGTGGCACACTTGCACCTCCATCTCCTTGCGGGAATAGATCACGAACCACAACACTATTTTTCTTCTTTCTACATGTGTTCACATGATGGGTGAATATATTGGGGGAAAATTGGAAGGTGATTAGAGAACATTGATATTATGTGGTACCTTAGGTTACATGCTATTTGGATCCACAATTTTAGTAGATTTAGAGAAGTTGACATCAATGACTGTAAATGACTGTATACAAGTTTCATCTAACCGTTTGCCGTACTGCAGTTGATACCACATCAACGACATATCTTTCACCTTAGAACACTAAGTTATAACACCTAGAGTATTATCTTTTCTTCTTTTAGGTAATTATCTTTAGGAAGTCCAGTTTCGCCCTTTGAACCTGTTGAGACTGATTTTCACGCATGAGTTATATATGAAACCAATATCTTAGAATCTCATCTTTCAAGACCACGTATATTTCCCCCACGGTGGTTAATTTTTATGGTTTTTTAACTGATGTGGCAATGTATCCTCCCCCCCCGCATGCAATTCCATATTCTCATCAGCTACCACATCAATCCGGTCAATCTCATCACTTACCACATCAGTCTATCCGGTTGCAATCCATCGTCTTCGTGTTGCATGCCGGCGATTTGTCTCCTGTTGTTTCCGGTATGGATTTCTCCTCGTGTTTTCCCTAGTGGGTGTGCCTTTTGCTGTCCCTACCAGCTTCCTTTTCCCAATGGGTGTTCCTCTTCCTCCTTATTCTTCCTTGCTTTGGATCATGTACTGTGGTGGCGAGGTGCTTGTTCTGGTTGTTCCATGTTTGAGCTGCTTGTTGGAAGCTTTGATTCCTCAGTTCGGGTTGATCGCGCTCTGCTGCTGGTCCTCAAATTCATTAGATGAATCACTCTTTGGTGAAGCCCAGTGTTTCTCCCTCCAGATCTATGGCTTTGACCGTTGCAACTTCATGTGTTGTGCCTATGGCGTCTGCCTGTGTGTGAATCGGCCTGCACATGGAAGCCCCTTTGGCATCTGCATCACGGTGGTTTGACGGCTTCTATTCGATCTCACCGCCTGGTTCTGGTGCAGATGATGGCGTCTGTACAAGTTGGCTCAGCGGTGAACACCAAAGTGGCCGTCGTCCTAGCTTTTGTGAAGTCTCTGCGGCGGTGATGTGCTCGTCTCCATTGCCGGCATGGTAGAGCTTCAGGGGACCTGAATATAATGTATATTTATTGTGATGTCCCTAGTGTCTTGCTCAAGGGCCTATCTGTAATTCTAAATTCATGTAATGGCCTTTGTGCTATTGTACCTTTCTCTCCAGAGCAATGAAGATGTTTCCAGCCCTCGGTGGGCGTAGTGTCTTAAAAAAAATGGGTAACTCAAACATGTCACTCATGGTTCTTTACGGTAGCTAGATGTCTTGGCGGTGTTGTTGCCTTGAGAGATGTTCCAGGGATGCAATGAAGTGGCCCAAGGGTGTTGCCGACAGGAATGTCCTTGCTAGTGGAGAGAGTTGTGAGCTTCTTGATGAGGTCTCCTAGAGATGAGATCGATCCACTTGCGCGTGCAAGCAGTCCTAAGAACATAGGCCCTCCGCCCTTCCATGACTTCTCCATCGTGAATCAGAGTTGAACAGCTGTTGCCACATGAAACTAGGCACTGTGCAGAGTTTGCATTCTTCTACCCCGCTTTGTGTGGTAGAGTTACACTCAACACACCAAGAACACGTTTGAGTCAAAACATGCTTATATTCTGAAAAAATGTTATTAGTGCAATTTCACCTCCTGCCCTAATGGCATACTAAATATGCATCATAATTTCACATGTTTAAATATGGATCTTATTTGATTATTGCTCACTAATCCCCTAATTAATGTCCAAATGCATGTGCAATATTTGTTTATTAGATTTCACATGTATACCTTCTCTTTCCTGTCAATCTTTTCCCTAGGAAGCGTTCTCTAGGGCATTTCGTAGGGAAGCACTTTCCCTACCGTTTTGGAGGCTTTCCTAGTAATTTCGTCTCTAGGGGAACCGGTCGATTCCAGTAGTGGTAGAAAGTTTTCTTGTGCAGATCCATGGCCATATCTGGGATGGTGTATCGAAACAAAGCCAACCATACCAAGCACACCCAGATCGAAGTATCCAATTTTATTTTTCACAGGAGGTACATACATACCACCATGGACTCACCCTCCAAATTCCTTAGCACTGATGACATGTATCATGCAATTCACTACATGACATAAAGGGGTGATCGTATTGCTTCTTTTGAAAGCTTGGATTGTATGTCTTCATTGTTTCCTCGGTCGCTATAAAATCCAGTTGATGATCATTCATCAGATTTCTCAAGGACTGAGGTCTTTCTTTGACACCCCCTGCAATTTCATATTAGACCATTCATTGCTTCTTTTTTGTTTTGCACCTTTTTTGAGGTTCATCCTAGAGCAAATTGTAGTATTACCCCCTTCCACTTCTTGGCTCACAGGAGGCGAGGCCAAGTATTTTTCCCTGCTACAACAGAAAGAAACCTTTTTTTTTCCTTCTGTTTCCTTGATTTCTTACAAGTTTGACCAGCATATACCAATTTACCACATGTCAATGTATTTGGTGCCAGAAACCGCTATAGAAAGAATGGGTAAGATAAAGAAAAATATTGTTTAGTTAAATGGGAGAAAATCTGCAAGCCCCAAAAGAAAGGTGGACTGAGCATAGAAAATCTGAGAAAGCTCAACATGAGCCTTCTCTGCAAGTGGTGGTTGAAGTTAGAATCCAGTGAGGGGATGTGGCAGGAGATTATCAGAAAAAAGTACATAAAGAGGCGACACATTTCTCAAATTAAACACAGGCAAAATGATTCTCAGGTTTGGATGGACTTGCTCAAAGTAAGAGAGCACTACTTGAAACAGAGTGTGCATGGTGGGAAATGGAAAATCTACTGATTTCTGGGAAGATGAGTGGTGTAGCAACTTCTCCCTCAGAGAGTTCTCACAGTTACAATATGTTATGAAAAATCTGTAACTGTAGCGCAGATGGCAAGCAGAAACTGGTAGCTAACACTCAGACGTTGGCTGTCTTAAAATTTGCAAGAGGATGAAAGAAAGTTGAGAGATTCACTTGTGGCAGTGAAATTATCAGATTACAATGATTACCAAAATGGGAGTTTGAAAAATCAGACCATTTCTCTGTAAAATCAATGTACAAGCAAATGTTCAGTACAGACCCAGATTGTCCAAACTGGAAATCAAACATTCCTCTAAAAATCAAGATATTCATGTGGTTAATATACCAGGATGCAATCCTGACTGAAGATAATCTGGTGAGAAGAAAATGTAAAGGAAATACCAAATGTGTCTGTGATAAAAATGAAACAGTTAACCATCACCTTTTCGAATGTGAAGTGGTGAAATATGTTTGGAGAATAATTGCCTTTACCATAAATGCAACCCGTAGGCCAGAGTCTATCCACAATATTTTGTGTGGGCAAATCACTTTATTCCTCATGGGAAAACGTTTTTCATATGGTGGGCCTTGCGGCTTTGTGCTGGCCAGTGTGGAAAATGAGAAATAGAATGTGCTTTGAGAAAAAAAAACCTAGTGATATCTCCCACAGAGATCATCTATTTCATGTCTTCTTTCCTTAAATATTGGACAAGTTTGCAGAAGGATGAGGACAAGCCTGCTCTGGAGGGAGAAGCACAAGCGTTGAGCAAAATGCAAATCGCATTGCACCCAAGACAAGGAGCCAGCCGATTCCAAGTACACGAAGGATGGCAAAAGGATGGAGGAGCCAGCCGATGGGGTTGGGTGATTCGTAGGCTGGTAGTTGGTTTAATCATGCTGGATGTGGGAGCAGTAATCTTTGTAAAGTGGAAATTGTGGATGTACCAGCCCCTGTGCGCTGGAGGTGCTATCTCGCTGGTAGCCAGTAGGAAACACTGGCTTTACTTTCTGCATTTACTTTTGAACTCAAACAGGCTGTAATTTCTTTCCTGTGGTAATGAATTTCCAGGGGTCTCCCCTGTGCTGGAAAAAAATATGTTTAGTGTAGGTTGTCATGATTTTGATTCTCCCTCTCTTGTTCTTCACATGCTGCTTTGAGCACCCATAACTCACAACTACAAAACCATTTCTACGGATGCTTTAAACCAATTTTACACAATCATTCAAAGAATCGCCAACATCTTACACTACAGGATTTCTAATCTTTCCTGACAGTTTTCATTGAAGTGGCCGACAGTTCTAATACTCTAGAGTATTTTCCTCGAATGGCCGAACAGTTTTCCTAGTATAAATTGTATCTTTCCAAACAGTTTTTATAATTTACCAACAAACTCATTCCCAACAAGGTCATTCCCAACAGTTTTAGAATATATGTAACAAAATACCTACAAGCTGTTGGCCATTACAAGAAAACTGTTGGGAAATATTAGAAATCTTGTAGTGTTAGCAGCTTTCTACAGAAATGAAAAATTTTTACATCCGAAAAAGTAACATCCTGTAGATTTCTACAGGCTTTTGTGCTTAAACTAGCACGAAGCAGAGAAATACCTAAAAATGAAATAATTAAAGAAAGGAAACATGCAACTCCAGGTTATGACATCCGACTCATTGAGATTAGGTATATAGTGACTCTAGCGGGCATGAAGAGTAGGTGGGAGTTTACCCCTACCTTACTAGTCTAGTACAATTGGTTACCTATCTTACGCAAAACAAGAAAAAAAATGACTTACTCTGTTGCTCCGTCCGCCATGCATCACAGTGGGGAGGGAGGCGAAATGACATCATTGTCGTGGCAGGAAGTGGCTGCATAAAACAAGATCTACCGCGCCTGTAGATATGTGCCTTGTACTGAACCATCCGAACGAGCCCCGTTCGTAGATCCACCTACCCCCCTAGCAGACGCTGCTACTAGGAGAAGCAGCTGCTCCACTGCCATTTTTGCAATACTAAAACGTATTCTGTCAATTATCTTATTTTTTACATTCTTTGACTGATAACTAACAATAAAAGAATAAAGGTGTAATTGTAACACCATGTAGCCCCACGTTAGGTGGGCAGGTGAATGCACATAGCGCCCGTCTTAGACTTTCATTCATGCTTCATGTAAAAGGATTAATCGGATGTGCTATGGTTGGAATAAACAGGAGTTATATGTTAACACTCGACCACCTAAACAAATCATGTGGGACTATTACCACACAACTACTTCACTTCTGAGCCACTTAGGTTGATAACTCCAACTACCAGGCTACAAACCACCACTGCCGCCGCTAGTCCCTATCTCTCTTTCTTCCCCCTGCCGTTGTCGGAATGATGGCACAGACGCCATGATGGCTGCGGCAGGCCACATTAATTCACTTAGCGGTTTAGATCTAGATCACCGCTGGAATCATGTAGATCACTCGACATGGCGAGATGTGGCGGTGGCAGGCCGTCAAGCCATGGCTGCCGTGCGTAGACGCATGATGTTGGTGGCCTCTGCGAAGAATGCGGCAGCACGCCTCGACGGAGGAGGGCACTCGTCGGGCAGTCGTCCATGCGCATGAATGACCTCAACGAGGATTTCGGCATTGCGCTCGTGTGCACGTCACGATCTGGGGGCTGCTAGGTTGTAGTCCATTTAGGGCGCAACTGGGTCATGCCATCTCTCTAGAGTATCGATGCATGTCAGCCATGGCACACACGTCCTGTGGCTTGGCACGCCTGGATCTGGAGTTGGTGTTGATTGAAGGCGGCCATCCTATTGCTTGCATCTGGTAACCGTTTGGCCTGTTTCTCTCATCAGTTTCAGTACCTCTCGTCAATTTGGTGGTCGACATGATGACATAGAGGAAGCAGGTCCGGTGAAGCTCTTGCGGCAACGATGACCTGTGGTGTCTAAATCTTGCTTTTTTCGTGAGAGACCAACAAAAGCCATATGACCATGGTTGTCTGCCAGTTTGTTTGACTTATTTCCATTTCTATGTGAAGGTGAACGGCTCCGTTGTTTGGTGCATAATAATGCATGCAAGGCATCAGTTCATTGACAAGGAAGTCAATGTTTGACAAATGGTGCAACGAAATTAAGCCTCGCGTGGTGTGCGTGGAGATGCTTCATCTCCGCATGGTCCAACAGACATTCTTATGCTTGAAAATTAAGTGTGCAACGAAAGTGCCATGCCTGTGGGTGGGGAGGTGATACACATCTGTACATCTTTGTGTTTGAGATATAAGAGCAAGAACCAGATTTGTGTGAGAACTATGAAAATTCCAATCTAAACCACATGATCTTGATCCAAAGGGGTGCATGAATTCAGGTGGGAGAGGAGAGTTGCAAAATCACCGCTCACTTAATCATACTTTTGCAAATTCCTCCTTCCACCTCTCCCTATGCACCTCCTTTGAATCAAGATCATGTGACCCAGATTGGAGTTCTCATAGTTCTCACACGAACCTGATTCTCATAGGATACATTGCCAAGATATAAATGATAGATATACCTTCATTACGCAGAGGTCCAAATATTATTTCACCTCAAAATAAAAGTTTGTTTTATATATCTATTAGGCTAATAACTATCAGTATTAGTGTTATCACTGCCAGTTTGTTTTAAATACCGGCAATGGCGCAGTCTTGGTGCTTGTCAATTGTCATCGTTCTGCCACTAGTACACTGGTAGCCTACAGTGGTGGTCAATTTGCATCTGCAGTGGCGGACAAACCATTCGCCATTGCGTTTGCGCCACTGCTACGGGAGAAAGACCAGTGGCGGTCGAATTGTCCGCCAATGCTAGCTATGTAGAATTTTTTAAAAAAGAGAGACGGGCTGGGCCAAGCCCAACCCGCACACAGCGCGTGTCACGTCGCCCCACCACCGCCGGAACCCTAGCCGCCGCCACGCAGGCCGTCGTCTTCGTCAACACATACCTCCCCGCCTCCACGCCGCCACGCCTCTTCGTCGTCGATCCGCATCCGCGCTGCCTCAGATCCGCGCCGTCGCAGCGTAGTCGTTGTGGATCCGCGCTGTAGTCGTCATCGTCGTCAATCCATGGCGCCCCCGCCTCGATCCACGCCGCCGCACCTCGATCCGCGCCGCCACGCTGTAGTCGTCGTCGATCCGCACTGTAGTCGTCGATCCGCGGCGCCTTTGCTTTGATCTGCGCCGTAGCCATTGATCCGCTGCGCGCTGCCACAGTCACCACCGATCCAGGGCTCCCCCGCTTGATCCACGCCTCCCACGCCGCCGCGCAGCCGTGCCAGATCCGTCGAGGCCTAGACACCACAGAGGTGCCCCTTGACGGAGCCGCGTGCGACATGGTCGCACGCAC
>LAPY01004738.1:0-16689 GCA_000970635.1 Eragrostis tef | reverse complement strand
GTGGTGACCTGTGCAGCCGCCGTACTGTTAATAAAAGTTGTGAAGATTTGGACTGCAAAGCTTGCTATGGCTTGGAAGAAGAAGACACTTCATGTCTGCTCCTTCAAGGCTTATCCGCTGCTGAGAATTTGACGCTTACAGCTCAATCCGAAATGGTATGCTTACACTTTTGTTTTTCACTCCTTGGTGCACTGCCCATTGATTATGTTACAGCATGTGAAGCCATCGCGGGGACTCACATAACACTTGTAGGCTTACTGCCTGCATTACTCGTTGTTTTCATAGATCATCATGTTATTGCTCATCTTGTTCAACAAAAGATGTGATTCCTCATCTTGTTAGAGAAGGAAAATCGGCATGTTGACCACTGGTTGGATTGCTTGCAGTTCATTTTCAGAAGGGACTTGAAATGGTGCCCTACATTTGGGAATTTGAAGAAATTGTTACTAAACGAGCATTGGTGTGTGCCCGATCTAAGTGCATTGTCATGTATTCTGGAACACTCACCAGTTTTAGAGAAGCTTACTCTTCAGCTATTTTCCAAGGTATAAATTTCTGAATTGAAGAATGCTGAAACTTAGTAAGAATTGTTATATGTGTCGTCAATTGATCTTTGCAAACTATGATTGTATTTAATGTAGGGTCCCAAACATAAAGTGGATATAAAAGGAAGCCCCGATCCAAAAGAGGCATCAGCTGCAACATTGCCATATCTTAAAATAGTGGAAGTCAAGTGTGAAGTAGTTAATGAGAAAGTGCTCAATGTTTTGAAGTTCCTGGACAAACGTAACATACGTAAGCTAAATAATATCCCTACTCTTTCTTTCTGTATTTTGCTTGCACATGTGGGAAAGTGAGCAAACAACTTGGACCCATTAGAGAAAAATGATTGATGAATTTATTCATTGAATTTTATGGTTGTGAAATAGAAAACAAATGGATTTTTTATGGTAACAATGAATTCTATTCTAAATATATTAGGTTTCTGATTTTTTCTGAGCAGTGAACAGAAATGAATTCCATTCTGAGCAGTGATACATTAAGTTATTCTAAATATGTTTTCGTTATAGTTTTTCTACCGTAACTGGTGATGCATTGGTAAGATACTCAACATTAATTTCACAATCAATATATGAATATTTAAGGCCATGGAACCCATGGGCCAGGCTAGAGAAACATCCGCGCGTGAGAAACCCAACATCATCTGTACAGCTAACACAACAACTTGGGAACCCAGTTATTTTAAGTTAATAAGTGAGAAGTAATTTGATCTTGGAATAAGATATGAATTAAAATAGGAAGAATAATTCTGCCCCCTAACAGGAAGCATAATTTATTGCGAAAAACATCTTCAAGATATAATTTTTTCCCAGAAATATTCCTAATACCAAAGTTACACTTTCCTATGCCTAACAAAATTTGACTCTAAAGCAATCCTAGGGAAGCTGTAGCTTACTACGGCAGCAGCAGCGTTCGCCCTTCTGCTAGTCTGCTACAGCTGCCCTACGAGTAACTACAAACCCTGCAGTTCATCAACTGTAATACTTCTGGCTACAATCTGTCCTTGTAACTGAAGTTTCCTTGTTATGTTGCTCTCATTCTATGATATCGCTACTTGCAACTTATTATGCTTGTCTTTCTTGTACAGGCTTGAGTTTCAATTTTGAGGCGTAGCAAAATTCAGACTAAAGATGGATCTGTTGCTACTTAATTAGTACATGAAAGAAAAAGAACACCATCATGGAAAGCACCAAAACTACATGAAGATGATGTCTCCAGTCAGTGGTTCGTTACAGTTCCATTCTAGAACAACTTAAGGGTGAGTAGTCGTGCAGTCCATTGTGCAATCATTTAGTGGGATCTCCGCTGCTGTTTTGTGATAACTCCTGGTCCCTGTTCATTAGATGCAGTTTTTGGTTAATCATATCAATGGATTGGAAATTGTGATGTGTGGCATGTTGGTCATCTAGCTATTTTTACAGGCGTTTAGTGATGTACTATGTTGAAACCTTCTGAGCTTCATAACTTATGCTGTCGGTCATCTGGTGAGGTCCCCTGACCATCCCCAGCCCCAGGATACGGGCCGGCCGTCCGGCACCAACCTGCTTCATCTCCACGAACGCCAAGCACGCCGTCCGGCCCCTTACTCACCATAGAAACCAAGTAAAGCAAGGATGCCCCCGCCGACGATGCTCCATGTCCTGCCTTAGCTTTGGTGCGGCAGTGGCGGCGTGGCCCTAGCGTATCCTGCGGTGGCCGTGTCGAAAGCGTGCACGAGAGTCCGGCCCGAGCGCACGGAAAAGTTGTGCTCAGCTCCATGCTGAACTCGTCGACGTTCAGCGGCAACACGAGCTGAAAGTTCACTGACATCGATCCCTCCGGCCTTGACTGACGAAGAAACTCTGTTTCACGCCGTTTCTTGCCGGAGCACCACTGCTTCTCGGTCGTCACTGCATGCAGAGATATCTCCAGTGCTGGCTGCACGACCAGAGGAGGAGCAGATAGACGGCGCGCCAGAGCGCCTCCTTGCTGGCAACCAGCAGCTGCTCCCCTGGGCTGGCACCTCGTCTCTGGCCGCAGAGCTAAACCCTAAACCCTCAATATGGTTGTCCATAGAGCTAAAGCCTCTCGAGTCATTCAGTTAGAACAATGGATCCATGACAATTTGTAATAGCTTGTAGTTCTTTCCTTTTTCCTGTGTTTTTTGTTTGTAGTACTCTTTTTGATACTTTCTTCTTAATATATATTATAATCTGTATAGGGGCTTGCCCTCCAGTTCCTTAAAAAACAAAAACTATCTCATTGTTCCTAATCACACCGAACGCAGGCTAGCTTGATTGCTCACACATTGTTCTTAATATATATTATTAATCTGTATAGTAGGAATCCGTCTTTTAGTAAAGTGCACACACGGAGTTGGATTAGGACTAGGTTCTTTTAGAATTTTCTTTTCCTACTTCAACACAGTTTTATAACAGCTCTGGCCTCATGTCACGGCATGGGGCCATGTGGGAGACGGCGCCGGGTGCCCTCGAGGATTTGGCGCACACGTAGGCTAAATTTCGTCTGCAGCAAGGTTGTGTGCTTGCAAAACAGAGCAATTAAGCCGAAGCCTGTTCAAAAAGCCAAGCGACTTACCAATAACCAGGGAGTACAATGCGTGAACAGCCGGCACGGTTGGGGTGCTTGTCCAGCGTGTGAAGAGAGACAGAGTTGAGAGTTGAATAATGCATGATGACCGGGCAAAATGAGAACACAGCTTTGCTACTCAAGTTCTTGCATAAGTTTTACAACAAACATGACATCCCTTGGGTACAATTAACCTGGCAGAAATTATATCGAAGAGCGCCCTCCTCACCTCTGTAGACCCAAAAGGCTCTTTTTGGTGGCGAGCAGTAATCAGACTTGCAGATCAATTCTTCATGTTGGCAAAATGTCAGGTTAAAAATGGAACTTCTGTCTCCTTTTGGAATGACTCTTGGGATCTTGGAGTCCTCCGTCTGCAATATCCACAATTACACTCCGTTGCTCATAACAAGAACATCACAGTCGAAGATTTTTTGCAACATGAGACTGAAGATCTTTTCTGGATGCCATTATCCACCATAGCTTCACAACAATTGAATGATTTACAGCAAAGCATGGAATCAGTAATGCTTGACATGGAGGCAAATGACTGTTGGTCATACATATGGGATCTGATGAGTTTGTGACAAAAAAAGGCTTATAAACAATTAAGGGGAACCATTGAGGCATCACCATGGTTCAAATGGTCTTGGAACTCCTGTTGCAAAAGCAGGTTGAGATTTTTCTTTTGGCTACTTCTCAGAGATCGCCTCAGCACCAGAAATATTCTGAGAAGAAAGAAAAAGGCTCTGCCTTCATACTGAAGAAACCCTGCAACACCTGTTCTTTGAATGCACCTTCAGCGCATGGTGTTGGCGATTCCCTGGGGTTACTTGGAACTTAAACCTAGAACCATCTGATATGCTACTTGACGCAAGACAGTCCTTTGATAGAACCATTTTTAGAGAAGTGCTCATTGTTGCCTGTTGGACAATCTGGTGTCACAGGAACAACATCATCTTCGACAATAAAACAGTTTCACTTAGGCGATGGAAGGTAGAGTTCAAGAAAGAATTTTCCTTGGTTTCCTTAACGGCAAAACCAGGCCTGAAACTATTGTTGGACGCTTGGCTATGTAATATACCTTAAATCCTCTTTTAGGTAGGGTCTTTCTTTGGGCCTAGGGCCTTGTACCATGTACATTTTATAAAATTTATAAAAAAGGTTAGGGGGCTCCCCTGCTGTTCGGTCCAAAATAAAAAAAGAGCTTGGATCAACGGAACACAAGTTGAAAAATACAGTGGAGTGAGATACTTTGGTGGATGAGAGTAGGTGCGTACATTTTTTTAATCTTAGTCAAGTACTACATTATTAAGCTGATATAATCATAATAAGACCACTCGGAGATTGCGAGAAAGGCTAGAACTATGCGCACATAGTTGACTCCATAAATGGATCCATTTAAATTCAAGAGCTAGTTGTAGTCGCCTCTTCTTCCTCAGCAGCATTATCGTCCGTAGGTGAGACCTCGTCCTCTTGTTCTTCGGTGGCTATAACATTATCAAAGAATCAAGGAATTGCAAATTTGATCAGTGAAACAGATTAGGGGATAGTTAAATTCAAGGAAATTATCACGAATATCCATGTGAGCAGGTACGCACCTCTTAATTCTATCTTCATTCCATACGTTGATTTCGAGTGTGGGCTTGTTGGAATGGGCTTCAACTGCGTGGCTCAATGCAGCCTTCTCTTTCTCCGCGTCATCAGCAAAGGAACCATCACACCATAAACGAACTTTTACTTTCTTAAGCGAGGTGAGGTGCTCGAGACCCAGATTGTCACAGATCCTATTGTTATGCATTAAGCCCTTCATTACCTGGACCTTAAAATCTAGTACTTCAAGGTTTGGCATAACGACCGGTGCTGCTACTATTAAACCATCCTTTATAGATCCAGAAGATAAGGTCACATTATCACTTCTATTACAGATACACAATGAAACACTGCTTGTATCCTCATGGAGCACAATCTGGACAGTTGAATTATCAAACAAGCATGATCTCAACTTCTGGAAGTTGCAATCAGAGACATTACCGCTGGTTAATGTTACCGTGGACACTGTTGTCAGGTAGAGGTAACGGAGCTCTGGCAACCCACCCAATATTCTAAGAGCCTCCTCATCCATATCATACACATTCAGGAACAAGTGGGAAAGGCAGGCGAGGCTCGATGCCTTAATGCAAGATGGCAGGCTATAAAACCACACACTTGGCAGAATCAAATGCCGGAGATGCATTGGGAGCACTGCTGTGTCCCATGCATCTTTATCTGACTGCTGTTCAGGTCTAACGAACCAACCGTCCAGTATTAGGATCAGGAGCTTGTTGAGGTTGCCTACAGATTGCAACAAATCTGATTGCATGCTCTTTTTAACATTGGGTTCATTATTGTTATTGATCCTGAGCACCCTGAGCTCACTAAGATTGCCAAGCTCCTTCACAAATGGATCCCTGGACTTATCAACGTCAACTGGTCTTATCTGCAACTGCTCTAGGGACGTCAGCTTCTCTATTACCCCGTTTGGCATTCTCGTCTCCCGAGCACATAGGCATATCAGCTGCGTTAGCAGGCCGACGCTTGACGGCAATTCTTTTATGCCAGTTCCATCCAAGTCTAGTGTCTGTAGAAACTTGAGGTGCCCTATGTCTTCAGGGAGCTCAAGGATAGGTGTATGTCTTAGCCCAAGATACCTGAGGTGAAGTAACTTCCCAAGGTGCTCGAGATGGTACTGACCTTCTTCCTTATGTCTGCAATGCTCTAGAGCTAGCACGCGTAGGAATGTAAACCTCGAAAGCATGACTCTGTCGTGGATATCACACCAACAGGCTATAATTGACCTCAGTTGTGGTGCGTCCATATGATTATCCTTATGTGGATACTCTATGCTTGTATCATGGAGGGCTAACCTTCGTGCATTATTTCCTGACAAGGTACCCTTACGATTGTCTGATATAGTGACAAAGTTTTCTTCATGTGATAAGGAACGGATGAGATCAAGAACCATATCATGAACACGGCAACCATAGGTAGGAAAATAAAATAAGGTGTCATATTCCGACTCATCCGCCTGGATCATGCGTCTATTTATGCGATCATGTAAGCATCCATAGTCTAACTCCACCATCTGGATCATGCATCTATTTATGAGGTCATGTAAATATCCCTCTCCTACCTCAAGTAACCCAAGTCCATGCTTTTTAGTGACAAAGCCTTCGGCTATCCACTTTTCTATTAAAGAACCTTTCTCAATGAAGTAATCTTCCGGAAATGCACATAGGTACAATAAGCAAGTCTTTAGGTGAGAAGGTAGATCATAATAGCTAAGGGACAATATCTTCATTGTAGTATCTACTTGTTGGTTATGTTTTTGGCCAAGACCAATAGAGCTGCCACCAACAAACTAGCCACTGTGATGATGGCTAATGGTACACCATCACATTTCTTTAGAATCTTTTTAGATACCTCGTCTAGTTGATTGTCAGGGTACTTACCTTCACCACCAAATACCTTTGCATAAAATAACTTTTTGGAGTTATCATCTGAAAGTGGTTGTAGATTGTAAATCTCACCAATGGCGACATGTACTTTCCGAGTAGTTGTGATTATTCTACTTCCACTATTATTGTCAACCAATGCCAATTTGATAGTCTCCCAAGATTTCATCTCCCATATGTCATCAACAACAATGAAGTACCTACCCATATGTTATTGCGAGAGGCCCAATTAGTAAAAGTAGCTGAAGATAATATATCAAACAAAGAACACGGAAATGATCAGTATCCAACAGTAAGGCACTAATTAACTTGAATTAGATACATTTCCAAATAGCTCTGACTCTTTTGACTAGTTGGTTATTATTCAGCTGACAATATTTTTAAAAAATATTAGTTATGGCATTAAGGAATAACCAAATATTACAATCGAAGCTTATCATATCAAACTTAGTATTGTTGGTACAGGTCTAAAAAAAGGAGGAAATATCAGTACAGTACCCACATCATAATTGCTAACTGACTAATCATCTTTACAAAAAATTGAGTGGCTTAATTACCATACCTCTTTGTTCTTAGGAATTCTTGGAGTTCGTTGATGAGCTGCCTTTCATCTAGTTTAGTAAATTTTAAATCCATGTATGTTTCCTTCTCAAGATCTATAAGAATGTCCCTAAAGACTTTCTTCAAGTCAGGATTTCTCCCAACCGGAACAAAAGCTCCACCGCTGAACTGTGATTTAAGCTTATCATACACTACTTTGGCGAGGGTAGTCTTGCCCAGTCCTCCAGCTCCGACAATAGAAACTATCTTCATCTTGTTGTTGGACGCTTCACCCCCCTTAAACATCATCATGGACAAGAGGTCACTCCTTGACTTATCCATGCCAATGAGTTGTGTGCCATCTTTGTACATAGCCGCAAGGCGGGGATCAACGGTCGACGTCACCGCAGACTTGGCTGCAATACCGTCCACTCTGTACCTCTCACCTCGGTCCGTCACCTCCTCGAGTTTCTTCCTGATGTCAGAAATTGCACCGGCAATCTTGCGCCGTTTGAACAGACTGCCCATCATGGTGAACAGGCCAGCCACCATGGCCTGAAGGCGTTGGAACAAGCTTGCGTGGTCTCTGTTTTCATGGCGACCTTCAAGGCCGAGCAGGAAGGCGTCGAGGACGTCCTCCATGTTGTACGACGCCTCACGGACTTCGCGTGCCCAGATCCTGACCTGTTCGTCGATCTGGTCCAGCGGCACATCGCCTGTCTTGCGGAGGGCGGCATGCGCACTCTCCAGCTCTCGCCAGAGAGACTCGATTTGCTCCTTCACGCCATTCTGCAGGTTGTACTCTTCCCTGAGTAATTCGCCGAGCTTGGATATGAGGCTGCCCATCGCCCCGGTCACCAGGTCATCCATGCTCACAAGCTCTAAGAATTAGCTTTCTTGCTATGAATGGATCGAACTGTGGGAGATTTGCTCTGCCTGTGCCATGGTGGGGTTATGTAACTATGTATAGTGTAGCTCTGTAGGAGTCTAACCAAGAGCCTTGCATACCGAGTGAACCATATTGATGATTGTGCGTGTATGTATCCATTTGCATATGTATGTACCGTGATTGGTAAAAAAAAATATAGGGTTTTACCACAAGAATCTGACCAATTAAGGTACTCACCAGTTGGTGGTAGATCACAGGTCATTGAAATTGTGCAATAACGGTGAGACTTCTTTAATCTTTAACTAATAATACATAAAACCGCGATCATGTTGAATTAATCTAACTCAAACAATATTGCCTGAGTAGAACTACATATGCTGTGACGGTGGGCATATATATAACGGTGATCCGATCCCTGCAAAAGAAAAGGACATGATGGTATATATGGTAGGACAGTCAAAGAAGTGTCAGGATCACAAATCATGCGTATAAAATAATTCATGTGCATTAAGAGTTAGGATAAGGACATTATAAACATTCATATCTTTGCCGCGCGGCTAGTAAAGATAATGTTAGTTCACTTAAAAATACAGTTTAGGTACTCCTTGCTGGCGTGTATGAACAATAATGATCCGATTTGATATATGAATTTTATGCTACGTGCAGGCCACGTACAAAATCGATGACAATGGCCGCGCCACGCTGGCATGCGTTGGTTAGCATATATATTGAAAAGACTGGAAAATAATCTATGCAGTGTAGTTATCCAGATCAATATATTATTGTGCTACTCTAAAAGTTTCGTCCTTACCAAACTGCAGTTGACATGCTGCGGAGTGCAGACCAGATGTGCTGCCGCAGATGCGCCACAATTCTGGTTTGGTAGCTAGGTTAACACGTCCTGGTCAAAGCATTAATGAAGCCAAAGAAAATCCCGTTTGTTTAAATATCACAGAGTATTTCGTTTCCTCTCTCTATTCAGGGGCAAGGCTATTATGAGAAAATTGAGGGTGGGTGCACACATGTAAAGTTCCAAATGGACATCATTAATGTAAAGTTCCAAATGGACATCATTAACTTGGATTGTTTAACATGGTCAAAATAAGCTGGTTACTGCTAAAAAAATTCTCTAGCTGGTGCCAGTGCACCACCGTGGATGAACGTGGCGTCGCCCGTCTCTATTGTCGCCCGCCCACATCTTTTTGCTATAATTTTCGTCAAAACAAGAAATTCAATAGCCCAGCTTGACTTTGCAGCTTGCCTACCATACCAATCAAGTAGTGACCATTCTTCCGCACACGACTCAACTACGTTATTACGGTTGAGCACTAGCTGTGCCAATTCTAGAAGCAGTACGCTCAAATGCGCAGGTAAGTCAAACTGCTCTGCAAAATGGCTTGAAATGCATCGATATTTGCTCTGTTTCTCAAAGCAGCAGCGCACTTGACTGTCTTCAATAAGGATGTCTGCAGCAGCCCGAAGTCTACTAATGACTAGCCTGTACATCAAACTACAGTCTGATGACTCGTTGCAAGTTGCAACTACGGTTTGTTTGTTTGATGAGTTGGCTCAAGCACATCTAAATTCTAGTACTATGCAGCCAGAATAAGTATGTACTAGATGTGGTAAACATGAGGAAACATTTGATGACAATGAGAATAAAAATGAGGTGAGCAGCACATTTAATTTGGCAAAGTATAACATACGTCTATATACCACCCCTACGACCATTTCAAGGGTGGGTGTAATTATAACCACATCGGGGAAAAACTGGGGCACCTCTATATGTGTGCGCGCCCACGTCCTACTCATATTAACACCTCCAGAATGATAAGCCAGGATGTTCAGATTGGCAAATTCGCCACCGATACATCACTTTTGATATGTAAATCATCTACCGCTTAAAGAACAAAATCGTAAAATCCTAAAATAAATCTTAAGATATGATAACTTGTATGATACCAAGGATTTAAACCTGACTGAGCAGACTCCACAAAAAAGAGCCTTACTAACTGTACTACTTTCTATTCGCTATGGATAACCACCATGCTACAGGGGAAAGGCTAGGTCTATTTGATGGATCGCTCCTACTTTGAATCAGGTGCTGATGGATACACATCATAAGATTACTGTCATGGCAACATAATTTCATAGTAATTAGACTATAAATGAAAACAAACTATTGGTACAACAAAGTTTAAGATGACACAGAAGCAATAAAGTTGGTCTGTAATCCCGAATACAGAGTCGAGAATTTATTAGGAAACAAACAACTTATTAAGTGCAGCAAAGTACAAGGTGACACAGAAGCAACGATTTGGTCTGTAATCCCGAATACATAGTCGAGAAATTATTACGAAACAAACAACTGATGAGGGCAGATATTTCCATGGAAGATCTTGTTTGGCTTGCATGAAGACCACTCTAAAGGACTGCATAAAAGCTCACGCCTTCTCGAATTTGCATTCAGTATTACCAGAAACCTACATAAGGTTATGCAGAATATTAACGAAGCGAATATGTCTGAGTTGAGAAATCTGCAGTTCCAACTGCTATATACAGGCCTATATCTTGCAGTAATAATAAACAGTAAATTCTGTATGAAGTTGTGCGAATCAATACATAAGGAATTTCTGATATATGGGAGTTTAGATAAATGCACGTATAGAGTGGACTTTCCACACACATACACACATATGTACTCGCTCCGTCCCAAAATGTAAGCATTTTTTGACTTTTAGACATCACGTTTGATCGCTCGTCTTATTCATTTTTTTTTATAAAAATATAAAACAAATTAGTCATGCTTAAAGTATATCTATGTAACAAAATAAATATTTTTTTACAATATTTTGAATAAGACAAATGATCAAACATGATCTTCATAAGTCAAAAAATACTTACATTCTGGGACAGAGGTAGTATATGACTAAAAGAGATTACAATGGCTTTTAAGTCTTCATAGATATTGATGATGCTTGTATAAAGAGGACATTCACTCATGGATGTTAGGGCCTGTGGACCACAGCTCTATATAGCTTCAAGGTCTAGCTAGTTTGAATCTGTAGTTTGTTTAAACTATAAATATAATTTTTCATTTAATCCTTAGGTGTTACTTAATAATCTAGATTAAAGTTTTTTTTTGAGCTACAAATGTCTAGCTTCAGGAAAAAATCAACAAATTTCTTAAAGCTATAGAGGTTTGCCATACTGGGCCTTAAATGACGATCACTGCCGATTCTACTTCTCTGTAAATGTGTTACTAACCTTAGAATATTATGAAACGTAAAGTTCTGTCAACAAAAATTGGTAATAAAAATCAGGTATTTTACTTACACTTGTCTGGTTCCTTGGAGTGTAAACCACATGTACATTGAGTTCTGAAATCCTTGTATGTCCTGTATATGAAATTTCTGTGCGTTTGACAGTACCCTTTGCCATAGCAAGTTCTCCTGTCCCTCCAACTATGCTCCACTCACCATTTATTTGGGACGTTCCAGATATTTGTAGTGTGGACCCATTGAACCTGTATTGTGCACAGAAGCATTAAAAATTATAAGAAATGTTTGCAGTACATCTTATACTACTCCAAAAGAAATCAATGGTAATTTTGATGAGGACCTTTTTTCCTTGGAAAACAGAAGTCAAACTTGTGTTTAGGATACCATAATGATGACAAAATGTTTTTTTCTTTTGTAACAGGCAAGAATTGAACAAATGAGTATCTAATAGTGCTGTGGAGATATTAGCAAACAGAATTATTATCTATAAAAGTTATAAGATCTAATAGTGCTGTGGAGACATTAGCAAACAGAAGTATTACCTATAAAAGTAATAACTACCTAGATATTCTGTTTGAGAGAGGTTGCGGAAGTACAGTGTTGTCTTGCGCTAAAGAATGAGCTCTCACCTTTTATCCGCGAACACTAATCCAAGGGAGTAGTGCCACACATAATTGGGATTTTTGGCAACTAGAACACCTGTGCCGTGCAGATGACCGACGATATTTGCATTGGGAGCAGGTCCATCGGTTACAGGCCACGAAAAGACCCAGGTTGTACCCATTGGCTGCCTATCTGTAATGGTTACTCCGTTGATGTCCGCTCCAGCATACACCTCCTTGTTATACAGGGTCATCTTAAGCTCACTTTGAACGGGAGTTTCTGCGTAAGAGGCCATGGCTAGCGGGAGCGATAGGGGAGAGTGGGTGGGTGTTATCCTAGAAAGGTCAGCTATTTTCCTCTTTCCTTGTGTTATGTGAGGAGGAGCTGGATAGTATTTATAGATGGGAGGAAGGCAGTAGCAGAGCCAGAATGCATGATCTCACATGCCGGGTATCTCATTTTTCTTTAATGTGTAATCGTTCTATTTGTTTAAATAAAAATAGGGGCTTTAAATATAAGGCAGGAATCAATATCGACATATGGGCCCATTGCAAAACGGTGGGCTTGTGGGTGGGTTTGTCCGAGTATATGTAGAACAGTACAAGATAGTCAACAAACCACGTGGCAAGCGGTGTTTCCATGGACAACGAGGCGTCTTTAATGACTTTAAGAATCTCCAGATCTGTCGGGTGCTCAGTCCTTCGGAGGTGCTCATAGGGGTAGGGTTTGCGTACGTGTGTTCATAGGGGTGAGTGTGCGTGCGTGTTGTGATCATCTGCGTTGTACTGTGTAATTCTCAAAAAACAACTAGAAAGATATAGTCCTTCTATTTTTAAAAATTGTTGACACTGTTGATTGTTGATTTTTTTAAATACGTTTGACTGTTCGTCTTATTCAAAATATTTGAAAAGTTATCACATCAGCCATGAAGTGTCCATAGATCGCCTACCAAGGCCGTGGGTTCACACTTGTATGCGCATGGGTACAGAGTTTAATTTAAAACGTCTTGACATGATTTTACGAGAGTTTGTCTCAAATCTATAGAACAGCATGAGTACATATATAAACAAGACAATTTGGACTCGTGAATGTGGTCGAGGATGGAATTTTGTTAGTTCTGTTCATTTCGATCTTATTTCGGACGCTACCCGAGAAGGCGAACTGTCAGATATTTTGATTAAATTTTGCCAAAATGTAGTCCAATCTATTTGAAGGAAAGGGGAAAAAATTGTTTGTCTTTCTATCAAGCAATATTACCAGTTTCATTATATACGCTGAACGAAATCTGGTCGGGGACTTTTCAAATAAAGAGTATCCTCTAAATTGTGTTCCAAGGAAAGCAGAAGATGAGGTAGGAATTAATTACCGAGCATAAACAAATGTGCAGTGAACTACCTAACTCCTGATTTATAATCCAATTACCAAGCATCCAAAAAATTGTAAATGATACTTGGGAATTGCCAGTGCAAAGTTAGGAATTAATTACCGAGCATAAACAAATGTTATATGAATAGTATTCACTGGTTTTTATTCGAACTTATCCATCTGCAAGCTTTCTATTCTGTACAAATAGCTGTTTACCGACCGTTCTTATTGGTTACACCAGTTAACTTCCTAATGTATTACCCTGTCTGAGAACGAATGACCGGGAGAGGATGCGGCTTGGCTTCCCGGGACAGCACCCCGACATCGCCGTCATCAGAGACAACAGAGGTTCCTGCTGCCGCCTCAAGTTAATTCACTTGGAAATTGAGAGCAAATTAGCATCCTCTCCAGTCTCCACTCCTAATCTCATGATCTAGTATTCCCTCACCCCTCTCATGAAAACACGGGTCCCACTTGCATGTATCTCAAAACAATAAACAGTCGTCCCGAGCCCAGAGCCGAGGCACCTTGGGGATTTTATTTCCCCAAGAAGAAGGGTTCCTCAACACATGTTGTTGGTTAATTTGTGCATTATTCAAAATCCAAATTTCAGATTGAGACACATTTCATAGAGATACAAAAGCGTGATGCGAAAATTCCCCTATTCAGTGAACTCAAAACATGATAAATCAAAAGTATATACTATTAAGACTTTAAAAACACAGCAACGGAACCAAGACATTTTTTAAACTAAAGAAAATGTTTAATCAAGGTTTTCCTTATTTTTGTATTATAAGCCTGATGTTAGAGATCACACCGAAGCCACTACCTGACCCACACGAAGACTAACCTTTATTAGCGAAGGAGGAGCGGAGAAAGGCCCAAGCGGAGATCATCTGCCTGCTACGAAGGAAGAATGGAAGTACAGATAACACAGGCTAGCGTCTAGCTCAACTCAACCAAGCTAAGAGTTGTGTTGAGATGGCCAATGGCATTCATGTAAATATGACCTTCCTCCTTTCTATAAATATGGAGGGGGATGGACCTGTACGATCATCTGTTTTTTGGGCCACGAGCCAAAGTAACAAGCATCCGAACCGCACCTAACTCTCTTTGAACACTTAACCCCTTCGCCCGGCATTGCGGGTAAAAGAGGGCTTCGCGTAGCCAAAACACAGCAGGGAACCTGAATGCTAGCACCTTCGCCCGGGACTCAGGACGAGAGGGAGGGCTTCGCACACATCGGTCTACGATCTTGACCACCAAAAGGGATTTTAGGAATTTCAGGCTACTCAACTCTGCTTATATCACCCTGTTGCCCAAAAAGGATGCAGCAACTGAACCAAAGGATTTTAGGCCCATAAGCCTAATCCACAGTTCGCAAAACTGATTACAAAAATCCTCGCAAACAGGCTAGCTGGTCGTCTTGAGAATATGGTCTCCAACAATCAAAGCGCTTTCATCAAGGGCAGATTCATACAAGACAACTTTATGCTAGTGCAACAAACAACCAGATTTCTGCATTCACAAAAACAGCCTAGACTCCTTTTAAAGCTTGACATCTCCAAAGCTTTCTTGGGCCTTTCTAATGGAGGTTTTGGAGAAACTTGGATTTGGAAGAATATGGAGAGATATGTTGAGTGGGCTGCTAGCTACTTCATCCACAGGTGTTACTTAATGGAGTTCCAGGGGAGTCCATCACGCATCGGCGAGGATTGCGGCAAGGCGATCCCCTCTCTCCTATGCTCTTCATTTTGGTCATGGATACACTAAACTTGATCATCACAAAAGCATCAGAAGCTGGCCTTCTTCAGCCCCTCTCTTCACGTTCCATCCAACATAGGTTATCTCTCTATGCAGATGATGTCGTCCTTTTCTTGCGACCGGTCACGAGTGATATTGATCTTACTCTCAACATTTTGCGGGTTTTTGGAGAAGCATTGGGTCTGAAAACAAATGTCCAAAAGAGCAGCGTAGTACCCATACAATGCCCTGCGGACGTCATTGAGAGTGTACAGGAACATCTCCCTTGCAAGCTAGAAGAATTCCCTGTTAAATATCTTGGTCTACCACTTTTGCTCAAGAAGCTTACCAAGGCACAGCTCCAACCATTCATTGATCGCCTAGCTGATCTCCTGCCGAGGTGGAGAGCTGATTTGATGACAAGAGCATGCCGGGTTGTTCATGTTCAGTTTGTTCTAATAGGAATTATCATCTACCATGCGATGGCTCTCGATCTCCCTCCCTGGGCGCTTAAAGCAATGGACAAAATGCTTCGAGGATATCTTTGGAATGGCCGGAAAGAAGCCAATGGGGGCCATTGTCTCCTTGCTTGGCTAAAAGTCACACGTCCTAAAGAACTAGGAGGATTGGGCATCCCAAACCTGAAAGAACTTAATTGCGCGCTCAGGATTCGGTGGTTATGGCTCCGAAAAACTGAACCAAGCAAGCCGTGGGCTTCCTTCCCGTTTCAGGTCAATGGCCGTGTCGAGGCTCTGTTCTCTGTGGCTATCACAACTGAAATTGGTGATGGGAGTAACACATTATTTTGGAAGGACAGGTGGCTATTTGGACAGCGGATAGAGGATCTTGCTCCACGCATTTTTGCCATGATTCCCAAGCGAATTGTCAATGGCAGGACAGTCCTTGAAGCCCTGACAGAGTTAAGATGGGTTAGGGACATACATGGAAGGGCGACACTGGCCGTCATTGTGGAATATCTCTTCCTTTGGGACGTTGTTACAGAGGTGGTCCTTCAACCTGGAGCTGCTAATACACATATCTGGCGTTTCTCAAACTCAGGTCAGTACTCGGCCAAGTCGGCTTACAATGCTCTCTTCGAAGGATCTGTTGCTTTCAGCCCCTGGGAGCGAATTTGGAAGTCCTGGGCACCTCCCAAGTGCCGGTTCTTCATGAGGCTCGTTGCACATAGATGCTGCTGGACAGCCGACCGACTAGCTCGGCGCAACATGCCTAATCTGTCTAAGTGTCCCTTATGTGACCAAGAAGAGGAGACGATCGACCACCTACACTACAAGGGAAACACCCCTATAGCAACGCATACATGCGTTGCAAGAAGTCTATATTAGCGTTGGAAGGGTCTGTACCAACGCTTTTAGTATCTGTTGCAAGGTACCAACGATTCTAGTATCCGTTGCAAGAAGTGGCGTTGCAAGGGTCTTTTACAACGTATATGTAAGCGTTGGTAACATGTGTGAATAACCGTTGCTGACTTGCAACGGATGTATTCAGGCTGTAGCAACACTTATGCAACACTGATAAACGGTAGTATGGCCAGTAACCAATCCATCTACTTTTTTTATGTCACATATTCAATTTAAAAATATTGCAAATCCCAACAATAAATTTCAGCTAAATATGCTCGAAGAAT
>LAPY01004737.1:3689-15671 GCA_000970635.1 Eragrostis tef | reverse complement strand
TTGTGACTGCGGGGGGTGTGAGTTCTTCTTTCTTGTGTCCAGTCTTGAACTCCGCTGCGACGGTTAGTTCAGACTGCGGGGAGGTGTTGGAGTGTGTTTGGCCCATACAGAGGCCCATCTGTGTTGGATATATATACTCCCCCATCTAGGGTTGGAGGAATCAATTCGGCCAGTTCAATCCTGACTCTAACACTGAGTTCTATTTCCACAGAAGCTGCATTTCCTTCTCTGGAAAGCAAGAACGCGAAACGATTTGCGTTCGCTTCTCGAGGAAGCAACTATCTAAGCCAACGGCTGGAGATTCCTCAGAAAGAGGATTTTGGAGAAAAGCGACACAAGCTGCGGCGAGGGAAGATCGAAAAAGCTCCTTTCCCATGAACTGCACTGCGGCAGTAGTGGCCTGGCATACGGATCCAGTCACTCACTTCCCCTTGAATCACGCTCCGACCATAACTCAAGCGCCACTTTTCTATAAAGGACCAACAATAACACTTTTCTATAAAGGACCAACAATAACAGACAAAAAATTCCTTAAAAAAATTTAAAGGCGTAGATGAAGATCGAACATGCATCATGGAACACGGGCAAAACAAGTACTACAGCACACTCAGGTTCATCATCAGATATTGACACCACACCACTGGAGCAGGAGCTGAGTATGCCCAGTGATTCAGTAATCAGCAAATAAGTCATCGTCGTCGTCAATTGCAAAGTCCGCAAAAGACTCCAGCGCTGCTGCGTCAAGCTTGAGCCCTTTGATCCGTTCCCACATGAGCTGGTACTGTGGCAAGCTCGTGGCGTAGCTGACGAGGAGCTCAACGAGGGAGAACGGATGGTCCTCGTCGCGAAACACAGGGTTGAAAGTGATGGAGGCAGCGATCCTCTCTGCGGCCCTCCCGCGGTTGAGGTCGTACACGTAGATGTCGTCGTTCAAGGACCCTTCCGGGTTGTCCACCTGGTAGTAGATGCAGTTGGGCTCGACGGACGGGAGCTTGTCGGCGTCCACCAGCAGGCACCTGTCGCCGACGAAGAGAGCGTGGTTGCCGATGCTGGTGACCTGCTGCACCTGATTTTGTTCTCCTCCGGCTTCCGTGATCTTCTTGGTCTTGAACAGGCCTATGCGATGGGTTGATTTCTGTAAGGTGAAGATGAACACCTCCCCATCGACGTCGGCGTCCGCTGCGACCATCCGGCTTTCCATCTCAGAGGACCTCACCTGATCGATGCGGACCTCGTCAGCGCAGGGGACGACCGACCCGTCCCCGTCCTTGAAGCCGACGTATTTGCCTGCTTCGAAGGGCAGCATGCCCGACGGGCGTTCGCGCGCCTTGACCTGGAACAGGAACGCCTCGCTTCCCAGATCCGCCCAGTACACCTTGCGAGCCGAGTCGGAGGCGAGGACGAGAGTGAAGGAATCGGCGGAAGAGCCGACCACCGCGGCGGCGAGAGACCAGTCGCGAGGCACGGGCGCCGCGAATCGGGCCAGGGCGCCCGTGAAGGGGTTGAGCACCCGCGCGGCGTGCGGGGGGTCCTTGTCCGCCAGGACGACGGAGCCGCCGGGCGTGGTGGTGACCAAGTGGTGGCGCCCGCCGCGGAGGAGGGGCAGGCTCTTGCGGAGGAAGCGGCCCGTAGCGACGTTGAGGAAGAGACGGGTGCCGTCGTCGCCGCCGCAGATTTTGGTGATGGCGCTGAGCTCGTCGAGCATGACCCACCGGCGCGGGCGGAAGCGGGGGTCGAACGGGCTGCTCTTGGGGTCGGCGGTGGCGGAGCGCCAGGTGCGGCAGACGGCGCGGAGGTCCATGTAGTAGTCGAGGTCGTTGGTGGCCAGCAACCGGTCCGCGACGCGGTTGATCATGTCCGAAGGAAGCGACGACCAGTCTGCCGCTGCCATGGGGTGGGTTGTAGTGGAGTGGAGGATGCCGGCCGGATTCGGAGGGGTACCTCAGTGCGCCGTCGGCCTACGGTATGGTGGTGTGAGCAGAGGAAGAAGCTGGAGTACTAGTGGAACAAGGGGCCTGCTCTATTTAACCACCAGACGACCTCCTTTGCTCCAGTAGTTAAGCAGCCGCCAGAAAACAATCACCCCGTTGATCTCGCTTCTTTGCAGCAGTTACAGTGTTTCAGTTATTTCTTCTGCAGCAGCTACAGTGTTTCTGCAGTCGCTACAGTGTTCGCAATTATTTTTCTGCAGCTGCAGCCGCAGCTACAGCCTACCAAACACTCCGAATGTCGCAGAATTTGAAGCGTTTGAACTTTGAACGTCACCGTGGGGCAGTAACTCGCGTCCTTTGGAAACCACAAATTGTAAGCCGCGGCGTGCTGATTTCCCATGAGCCGAAGCGACGTGCTGGTTTCCCATGAACCTAGAATAGGAATGGACGCTGGGCTCTATTTAACGACTTGACCGCCTCCTTTGCTCCCGTAGGCAGCCACGACAAACAATTTAATTGCTCCATTCTCTGACCCCTTGGCCACCGTCCGTCCATATTGCCATGGCGACGGAGGCGATGGCCGTCCGCCGCGTCGCCGACTGCTTCCTCGCCACCAACGACCTGGACTGGTACATGGTCCTCCGCGCCGTGTGCCACAACTGGCGTGGTGTGACGGCCGACCCTAAGAGCAGCCCGCCGTGCGACCCTCGCTTCCGGCCCAGCCGGTGGGTCATGCTGGACGAACACGACCCCTCCAACCACGGCGGCTTCACGTTTTCTTCAAGAGATGAGACGACCCGCGTCTTCGTCAACACCGGCACCGGCCGCTTCGTACGCAAGAGCCTGCCTCTGCTTCGTCACGACGACTACCGGCGGCTTCCTCATCCTGGCGGACAGCAACCGCCCGCACGCCGTGCGCGTCCTCAACCCGTTCACTGGTTGCCTGATCCGTTTCTCGGCGCCGCTGCCTCCCGAGCCGCGATTCGTTGCCGACATCATCGAGGGCTCTTCTTCAGTACCCATTCTCGTCTTGCTCTCTGTCTCGTCAAACATGGTGTACTGGGCGGACCCCCAAAGCGAGCGTTTCAGTGCCGAGAAGCACGTCGACTGCCCGGCAAACAGGCTGCTGATCGCGGCCCGCAACAACCCTGACAGCGGAGGTTACCGTGTATTGCCTGTGAGTCCAACTGAGATCTTCGGTCGTCGTGCGTCAGAGGGATGCCGTGGGTACGTCGTGGAGGCCCGCGGCAGCGGAATGCTGGCTGTCCTGAGGCGACGCCACGGTGTTGATGTGTTCAAGATTGGCTCGGATGGTTACGCAACCGAACAGGTGAACAACATCGGCAGCCGTGCTCTGTTCCTCGGCGTCCGGAGCTTCGTTTTCGACACTGATCGGTTCCCTTCCATTGAGGCCAACCGAGTTTACTTCCAGCTCACCGATGTAGGTGTTACTGCTCTTCCTGTATCAGACACTGACATCTAAATGTGCGACCTTGGCCGTGAGATCGTCGGGGACGAGGATGAAGAAGAACCAGAGCTGGTCTCGGCAGCTACAGAAACGGATTCTGTCTGGCGTTGCATCGTGGGCCCGTTCACCATACTGCAGCTCCTCTCCAACTACACCATGGATATTCCACGTCATCTCATAAGGTGGGAAAACCACTCCTTCAGAAACTCACGCTACACCGAGGACATTTCAGAGGTGGACTTTTACCAGAGTTACGTTGACTACGTTGAGCATGATGAGGATTGGGATGAATCCTACTACGATCAACCAGACTGGGAATATGATCAGTACAAACGAGATTTTTAGCGACCACGAGTGTCAACCACCACTTTTAGTGCTTACGTGGTATTGTATGGCTATAAGCGTGGGCGTCTGCTAAGGCATGCATAGGTCACTGCTGCTTCACGTATTGCTCAAAAAACTATAGCGCTTGCAAGTCCAACCCCGCGCTCGTTCACCTCGTTCTTGCGTGCAAGTCCTCAATTAGCTTGGATGTACGTAAAAGTTGTTTTCTAGCACCTGTTGTTAATGACTTGATAGATACCAGATGACTGGTGTCCATATGAGTATCAACTACAATTCCAGATGATCATGCTTTGCCGTTTGGAGGCATCAAAATTTATATTTTGAATATTTCTCTGTCATCTAGCTAATTTTGATCATTTTTTTTGGCAGGGGAAAGCTTTGTCGAAATTAGCAGATGAAGATGACTGGAGTGTGTACTCCATTTCACCGTGCCTTCGATCATTCTACCAACACAACAGATGCAGTAATTTTATCTCTTACCCATGGGCTTTGAATTTTCAAAAGTAACGTAAGTAGTAGATGCAGTAATTGTCGAACGAGTAGTAAAACTTTGCCGGTGGAAATCAATCAAAGCGGAAACGCCATATGGTTGGTGATTTGCAATGAACGGTCCCGTAATGGCATGCATTCGCCTCTCCCGCTAAACCCCTAGGACCTTAACATCCAGCTCCCCTCAACTGACGGTGCATATGGCCTATTGGCATCCCGGTGGAAATGCGTGCGCCAAAGTGTAGGGTCAATCTTGTATTCTTTGCCTCTGCATAACAATTTTTTTTTGACCAATCACGAGTTTTTTTTTAGAGAAAGAGCCAAGTGTCTTGTTGGTGACATTTGTTTTCAAATATTATGGCGACACGTTTGTTGCCTCAAGTACTATAGTGATACTTGTTTTCAGATAGATGAAGAAAATCTGACGGGTTCAGAATGGGTTCTCGCTTTACAGAGGAAGAATGAGGCACTATATGCTGTTATTTCCTGGTACAGAAGAGGACTAGAGGAGTGCGAAGCCTGTAAGAGGAAGAGAGTGCTGGAAGCACACCCATATGCAGCTGAAGTTTGGGAGGCGAGTGTAAGATGCAGGGCGCTGGAAACTGGAGGGCTCTATCATATTCACTTACTGTAGCTGTTGCTTCTAGCAATTGTTTCTCCTCGTTTGTGGAGGATCGCCTGGTTTCTTCTTCTTCTTTTTCCTGGTTGGTAAACAATCCTTTTCTATTGTGACAGGCTTCAACAGAAGCCAGGACCCAATAAAGACGCTCCTTTATAAAAAGGATCAAGAAAAAAATGTTCAGTTGCGTACGGTTCCAGCATTGATCCTGTGTTCGCGTGGCTCTAATACCAAGTTCTTTTTATCCCTGGCTCCACTCAGTCTGCCCCGCTTACCCCTTTACCATTTTTTCTTGTGATGAGATCTACGGTATTTTGGGATTCAAATGCTGGACTAGACGCATTCGCGTATCTAGTAGGGTGGACGGGTGGACCGGCCCACCCTAAGATTTGTGTGTGCAAAGGTTAATGCAGTGAAAAAAACTATAATTTACATTTTTTGTAGCTTATATATGCATAGCAAAAATGAAATGTAGAGTACAAAATGAATTATCATAGGTGTTTATACTACTTTATTTAAGGTAAATTTGTATATTAGTCATTGTGTTTTTTATGTGCGATATTACAATATTAAGAAAAAATGTCAAAATGGCCCACCCTAATGTGAAAATCCATCGTATAGATGTTTTAAGCCTGCCAGTCAGTCAACTGCACAGCCTAGCTACACAGCTTGTTTTCCCCCTCTAAAAATAGTAGTGTTTAAACGCCACCTGCAAATCAACTGGCAACATGATAATCCTTGTTGACCAAACCTGCAAATCAAGTGTCTTGATTGTCTGTGAAGCTAATTTTGTACAGTATATTGTTACCTGTATAAGAGAATAGATTATATATTAAAATAAAACACACAAATGTAATGTATTATATCAATAGAATAAATTTATGCACACCACAAACACTGAGCTGGTTCGGGGAAAAAAAATATACCACTTGAGCTTATCTTCTTACCGTTACTCCACCTCCACTCAATTTTTTTTTCCTTTTTCCCCATTCTCTCTCTTCTTACCGGTGGTGGGGAGCTCGAGCTCCAGTCCGTGCTATGCAAAGGCTGGGCGTTCTCGAGCTTCCGCAAGCACGCGTGGAGGTGTTTGAGCTTTGGCCGGCGGCTGCTCGTGAAGTGCTCGAGCACGTGCTGGGCCACGAGCAAGCGAGCATGGAGCTGGAGCGCGGGTCGGTGTTGCGCGCCGACGGCCGGCGAGGAGCTCGAACTCTTACAGTGAGGCGTGTAGTGGCGTGGGGTGGTGCTGCAGTGCTTCGAGTTTCATCTCTTCCTATCTCTGTCCACGACATCCATCAAATTTCCCATCTCTTCCCCAACTGATCTCATCTCTTCCCAGCAAGGTCAAGCTCGTGCTGCGCGCGCGAGGAGGATCTCCAGCTCGAGCCCGTGCTTGGCAGCCGCGTCGGTAGATTGAGGCAGGGTCCGAGGACGAGGAAGGACCGAAGGAGGAGGAAGGCGCGACGGATTTGTGCGGGAGGCAGTTGCCGTAGAGAAATCTGGGCGAGCCGTCGTCTCCCAGCAACGAGTAGTACAACGCGCTTCGGGCCGTCGTCTCACTCTCGGAGCACGAGCCGGTGTCGACGGAGCCGTCTCCTCACACGGAGGTGTTTTTTTTTACAAATATCACATCATACAGACGGCACATACCGAAGTGGGTGCTTTAATGAACCCTGACAGAGAAATAGGCAGTAATTTAATACGCATTCATTTACAGCTATATGCATATTTATAGTATACAGCACTACTAAAGAGGTTGAGCTATACATATAGCCAACAACACCCTCTGCTTTTTGCACGCACAGAAGCACCACAATAACCTAAAGCACAAGCCTTAACGTTCCCGTCACTATGCCTTTTACTCACTCCAAAGAAAAGAGAGCTCACCATGCTCAAGCAATGGCCACAATTCCTGACTGGACCTCACTCCCCGACAACCTTGTACGCCAAATCGGTGACTGCTTCATGGCGGCCAATGACCTCGACTACTACATGGACTTCCTTGCCGTTTGCCAAGACTGGCGCTCCAACACCGACAACCCCAAAGACAAGAAGAAGTACGACCCGGAGGATCCCCGCTTCCACCCCAGCAAGTGGGTGTTGCTTGAGCGGCATGAGGATGTTGATGCCATCACACTTGTGAACGTCGACACTGGTCGTTTCCTTTGTAAGAACATTGCACTCCTCCTAAGGTATATCTTTCTTGGTGCAACATGCGGCGGTCTCATCCTCCTAGAGGAAAAGGAATTTCCCTCTAAAGCTTGTGTGCTCAACCCTTTCACGGGTTCAATCACCAACTTTAAAGCGCGCATGCCCTTAGGAGGAATTAGGACAGTTGTTGTGACGACATCACCAATGATGGTATTCGTCTTCCACAAAGCTGATGGATGCATCATGTGGGCAGACCAGAATAGCGAATATTTCCAAGAGTTTAGGGCACGTTACCCTGACGAGCCTATTTGCATGACGTCTTTTGCCGACAATGTGTACTTCACCAACCGACAAGGTTCCATCCTCTCGTTTGTCGTAGATGGTGCCTCTAAAGAGCGCTCCGCGCAAACAATCTCATTGACCACCATTATTCCTAGTCCCAACCCAACTCAACATTCCTATTATCTCGTGGAGTCAGGGGGTGAGTTGCTACGTGTAACTGGACCAGGGTACCATACAACTGGACAATTTATGGTCCATAAGGTGGACACCATGAGAATGATGCTTGAACCAGTGAGTCGTATTAGCAACCATGCTCTCTTTGTCAGCCACATCAAGTGCTTCTCCGTTACCGCCAACGAGTTCAATACCACTGTAGATGGGCCATCACACTTGTGAACGTCGACACTGGTCGTTTCCTTTGTAAGAACATTGCACTCCTCCTAAGGTATATCTTTCTTGGTGCAACATGCGGCGGTCTCATCCTCCTAGAGGAAAAGGAATTTCCCTCTAAAGCTTGTGTGCTCAACCCTTTCACGGGTTCAATCACCAACTTTAAAGCGCGCATGCCCTTAGGAGGAATTAGGACAGTTGTTGTGACGACATCACCAATGATGGTATTCGTCTTCCACAAAGCTGATGGATGCATCATGTGGGCAGACCAGAATAGCGAATATTTCCAAGAGTTTAGGGCACGTTACCCTGACGAGCCTATGTGCATGACGTCTTTTGCCGATAATGTGTACTTCACCAACCGACAAGGTTCTATCCTCTCGTTTGTCGTAGATGGTGCCACTAAAGAGCGCTCTGCGCAAACAATCTCATTGACCACCATTATTCCTAGTCCCAACCCAACTCAACATTCCTATTATCTCGTGGAGTCAGGGGGTGAGTTGCTACGTGTAACTGGACCAGGGTACCATACAACTGGACAATTTATGGTCCATAAGGTGGACACCATGAGAATGATGCTTGAACCAGTGAATCGTATTAGCAACCATGCTCTCTTTGTCAGCCACATCAAGTGCTTCTCCGTTACCGCCAACGAGTTCAATACCACTGTAGATGGAAATTGCATCTACTTTGCGGATGAGTTTACGATGGAGCATAGTAAAGCCATCCAAATAGGAGGTTGTCTCCGCCCATTCACCCTCCCTCGAGTTTTTGTTGATTACTGTAAAACCATTCAAACTTCTGAATGAAGCTTGATGCTCGACAGCGAGGGAGAGGACTATTCTGACTCTGAAACTGATGAATCATCCTCCGACAACGAGTGAAGAAAGCTATATCCAAGATGCATTATCTACTCCATGGATAGATAGTCTTCGGTTCTAGTCTGCAATGTATTTTTCATTTCAATATTTCATGTTATCAAAAGTTACTTGGTTTCTCTAGTCTGCTATGTATTTTTCTAGTGAGGCATATGTCGCAATTGTGTAATCTTTTTTTATATAGAATATATCGCAACTGATCATACCTTTATTGAGTCCTTTTAATTTGGATACATCACTAAAAGGAAAGTGGAATAGCATTGGGCAAATGGTAGACTAAGAACGAGACACATATGAAACCTATAGGATCGGATCCGTTCTTCCAGACAATTCATAGCCTTGAGCCATATCCCCTCCATATATTTTTTTGAATACCCCCTCCATATATATGTCCTGTTTTGGAATCTACACACTGTATTTTTTAGCATGCATTCATGGAGAATATTAATTAGCCAGCAAAAGCCAATGGTCTGTACTACTTCAATAAATTCATTCCAGAAACGAGCACGGGGACTGGCAAATTCTGTACGCTGTATATTTGAAGATATGATCGAATCAAACACGCTGCATTGACATACACAGCATATAAAATTTTTCGAATCATTTTGGATATGTACTATAGATGGTTTCTCCTCTGAGGCTTGGCTTTGGCGGCAACCGAAAAAACACTAGGAATTTTACGGTACCTTATATCACTAGTATTATACTAGTGGTATTAGATATACCACCAGTATATACTGGTGGTATTTAAAATTTGATGATCCAGATTAGTTCTCCTTCAATCTTCAATACCACTAGTGTTCTTAAATAGTATTAATAATACTAGGATACTTTAGGGAGGAAAAAATAAATGTTGGCGTGAAATCGGTGATGGCAAATGGCAAATCAGTGGTGGTGTAATGCGGCAGCATCATAGGTGGCGGCAGGACAAGATCGTGCAAAGAGAGGGTGGCGATAAAAGGATTTAGAGAGCGACAACATGTTGAAAAGCAGACCGATGAAATTAAAAGGACGGTTTTACCTTTCTTAATACTACTAGTGTAATACGGCAGGTCGGTACTGCCTTCTCGCCTAGGACAAGGAGACCTCCATCGGAGGCGTTGAAGAAAAAGTAGTTGCGGAGCATAGGGATTTTCTTACTGATGACACGCAACGTGCGGAGGTTCACCATGGAAATGATACAGCTGCCATAGAGGTAGCTTCGTCGGAGGTGTACTGGCGCCAGTGGATGCAGACGGCGCACAGGTTCATGTAGTAGTCGATATCGTCGTCGGCGAGCAGGATGTTGGCTACGCTGACAACAAGGTCCGCGGGAAGAGACGACCAGTCAGCCATTGGAGGTGTCGATGGAACTGGGATAGGATACTCTATTTGGCTCGGGGGAAGAAACGAGGGTAGCAGGCTACTATGCTTATTGCTTGTGAAATTTGTGGCGAGGATATGCAGCTATATATAGAGAGCAGAGGGTTAGTGGCTAATGAATCCAGGTAGAGAATAAATCGGTACCATTGACTTGTGTACTCAACTAAGGAGACAGCTATCCAACGTTATTTTACCTCCAAGTGTAAGCAGAAATGGCACTGGAAGAATTGGTAGCTTTTGAAAACCTTGTTAATACTCTTAATTAACCGTGAAATCTGAACGGAAGATTTTGTATATTTTCAGACCTGATAGTGTATGTGGTGTGGTTGTGTGGTGTGGCGGCCATTTGAATTGAAATTCCACAATCGAAAATTCAAGATTGACAGGTTAAACTATACACAACACACGAGATTTTTTGCTTGCTAAGGTTTCTCGATAGCACACTGGAGCAAACTATAGTAGCAAAACAGCAAGGTTTGTCTGATTAAATTTCATTTGGATCTAACCATTTACGCATTTTGTCCCTCATGATCTGTGTTGTTCGCCCATGTGTCCAGATAATCGAAGGGTAATCCATGGGACACGTTCGAAATAGAAAAGGAAAAACACAGCCCTAGCTAGGACCATAACTATTGGCATTTCTTCAATATTACTGATTCGAATTCATTCAGCATCTTAGACTTACAAGGATAGATGATAAATACTTTTTTGACTTCATAAAGGTCTACAGGCTACATATAACGAAGAACTGAAGGTATTATAGGGATAACTCGATATTATTAACACATCATGAGGCCGAGAAGCAGCAGCAGGCGTTATTCAGCCATATCTGGTTCGGTGGATCCGCGTTCCATGAAGCCTTCAAATTCATCATCATCCTCGCCGACGCCGTTAACTCAAATATTGTTGGGATGAACAACCTGCAGTATAGTAACCGCAAGAGCCTCAAGAAGAGTGGGATGAACACCTGCAGTAATTCCATCATTATATATGCCGTATAACATTTTGTAAACAACATACATGGAATGACAACATAGCAATAAACTCACTACTAAGCATTCTATTTTGTCAAAACATAAAATAGCATAAAGCTCCATATATACATGATCATCATTTGTATGTAAGCTTCCATGTAACAACATTATAACGTCGGATACTTCTACCTTCACTTATTACAGGATTATCATTAGTATGTGAAGATGATACTTCTACCGATAAACTAGGCAAAGTTTTTTTTTTCAATGTAAAGGGGAATTTTTGCTTGCTGAGCGTTCTCAAATGAAGGTGCCAAAAAATGGCATGAGTTAAGTGTGTTAAATCTGATCTAACCATACATGCTTTTTCGTTCCAGATGAGTTCGTGTGTACAGGTTAATGACGACCTGAACAGGTTCAAGAAAGAAAGCAAAAATAACACATTACTTATACCAAGAGCCATCGACCTTGCACCGGTACTGCATTTGCAAACAAATATATAGTACTAAAAAAGTAGAAAGATGATATCACTGATTCGAATTCCATCATCTTAGCATTACAAATTAACTCATGACAATGGTATGTCTGACAATTTGTTTTTGCTTGGACTAGATATAATCCAGCCACGTATACAGGATACATATATTTTTTTGCGATAGAGTATACATTTAAAAATGAGACACATGCATGAACCCAAGAAGCAGCAGCAGCAGGCATCATTCATTTAGTCATATCTGATTCTCTTTGCGAGGGAGCCACATATGATTGGGTGGATCCGTCATCCCATCTGAAGCCTTCTAATTCATCTTCCTCGCTACTTTCAACAAATTCGTGTTCAAATATTGGGATGAACCTGCAGTAATCTGCAAGAACCTCAACAAGAGTGGGAGGGCCGGCACGAAGTCCCAGATTAGACCAAGCCACGATGTCCTCTTGCCTCTGATCCGTGAGGCGATAGGAGGTGGCGATGATTCCGTACTTGCGGAAGCTATCCAGGGTTGGATCCACGAAGTAGATGCAGCCAGCTTCAATGGTTGCGAACGCGTTGATGAAGAATGATCTGACTTGGCTGATGAATCGTATAACTTCGTATAAT
>LAPY01004736.1:0-13176 GCA_000970635.1 Eragrostis tef | reverse complement strand
CATTATACGAAGTTATACGAGGCCACAATGGAAATGCCAAGGGCCTCTCCGCTTTGCTGGCTTCCCCGTGCGCTGGTTGTTGTTTGCTCCTTGTGTCAGATACTTTATGTTGCATCAGTGACGGCTCAAACTGCTCAGCTGAGTGTGGATGCTTCTTCTCAGAATGCTCAGATGATCCCTGGCAATATGTTTGGCATCTTCTTTGAGGTGAGCCTAACATGTACCTGTTGTTACATTGATATTTGTCAAATGTCATTTGAGTGATTTGTAATAAGTCGGCTTATTTTCCCTATCTTTACCATGTCCTTTACAGAGGACAAATACAATAAAGTTTGGCAAACACACTTTTAACTAAAATGGTAACATACACTACCAACTGCAGCTCATATAACCTATGTGCTAGTTTTGCTTGAGCTTCTTCCTGCGCTGTCATTTCGTTGCGTTGTTTCTTGAGTGCAGTAGCTTTGTTAACCATCATCTTGTCGTCTTCCACATTCCTGTTGCTCCTCCTAACAGCCACAGTTGGGTTAATAACTCTATTTCTCCTTGTACCTTCAATCTCTTCATTTATAACCTGTGAGCCGAACTCATTCTCACTAAACTGACTCTCAAGAGCACTTTTGACTTGAAGTTTAGTTTTAGTTGCTGGAGATAGGTCGAGAAAAGGGGCCAGTTTTGCTGTCCTAGCATCAAACTCTCTATCAATCCTTGCCATTTCTTCCTTCTGTTTTTCCACATCTTCTCCCTCATAGTCCAACAGATCCTCCTCCTCACTGTCATCACTTTCAATGCTCACTCTGTTATCATTTGTTTCAGTGTTTGCTTGGGTCTCAGCAAATAATGCTATCTGCATCTCATTAGCTCTATAATTTCCTTTAGAACCCTGGCCTTGTTTGGATTTCATGTCAATATTCAGATCAGCACCCAGCTTCAAGAAATCTGGGGCATGATCACCATCATGGTCATCATCCTCATCCTCTTTATCCTCTCTGAATCTGTCAAATTTTGAGCTATCTTTTGGAGGTGGTGAGGGTCATTCTTGACAGGTGGCTCCACTACCCATGTAATTTTCCTGCCTTCTCCATTGAAGAATACTTCAGTTTCCCCTCTGATCAGAGATGAATCTCTCACATCCATGTTAATTCTAATTGGGCCACCTCTATCCAAACTTTTCCCATCTATGGATCTTGGATCTCCTGCTAAAAAGGATACTTCCCTCACCACTTCTTCAGACCTTGCATCTGGGTGCCAGTTATATGCCTTTACCCAAACTGTTTCCAAGGTTCCTGTAGTATCATCAGCAGCCTCAGTAGGTTTGACATTAGCAGTTATAGATGCACTGACAAAAGAGAAATTCTTAAACCTGGCCAGTTGATCTCTCACGTTGCCACTCGGGAAATCTATCACATATTGAGTCTTGGATACCTCTCTAATTTTCCAATCCCTCTTCTCATTAAACAAATGGTTCAGCTCAGTGTCTATTATCTTCACAGAAGCTTCCCCCTCCTCTATTGTCATTATGCCCAAGAACTCTTTCTTCTTTTCACTCTTCTTGGTAGGGAAGTGAATGTTGTAAAACCCAGCTCCAGGGAAGCCAAAACCACACAATCTTAGACCTCTTTTCATTGGGCAAAACATTGCTTTATGGCCATTTGTCTTACAGTTATAACAGTACGGGGGATTAGTACACTTCCCCTGATGATGTCCCGGATAATTGCAATTGAAACACACCCAGCCAGCTTGCTGTGTTTCTGCCCAACTTCCTTGCCATAACTCTTATTCTCACTGTTTTTCATCAGTTTGTTTCTGAGATCAGTTTCTTCGGGGTATTTATCCACAGACCGTCTCTTTGCTCCAGCATTGTCAGCCCCTTCATACTGATACTGATCTCTCCTTTCACGCTCCCTATTGTACTCCCCACCTCTTTCAGTACTGCCTCTGTTTTCCTGCCTACGGTTCTCATAGTCTCTGGTGTGCTGGTTATACTGTTCATCTTGCCTCCTCTGTGGATTACTATCTCTATGATACTGACTTGGGTTGCTCCTCCTCTGATCTTCCATATCTCTATAATTCCTGTAGTTGTCCCTTTAGATGTAGGATTAAAGCTCAGTCTATCGTGTACGTACCCAAAATGATAAATCGGTATATACACATACCCATGGTGGTTTTATGAAAGTGGGAGTAACTACACCCGAGAGTTCTTTAGATGTAGGATTAAAGCTCAGTCTATAGTGTACTATAATCGAATTCAAACATTTTGTTTGTGATAATATGGTGTGCTTGGCAGGTAGTATCTGTAGAAGCATGTGACGACTGGTGTTCCATTTACTTGCATCAATCAGTGTAATGTGAAATCGATGGAAAGTTTTGCCCCAAGTGTTGGCTCAACTAATGGTGCTGAGATTGAGGATGATGCGACCAGCAAGCTCCGGGTAATTTTATTGATATGTTTGTTTTGGTTGAATCTAGATGTACGCTAGTATCAGTGAAAATAATATAGTTTGCATTTTCTCAGGTTCCATCATATTTCAGCGGAAATGAGGGCGATGGTTATAAAACACAGGACAAAACATGCCTACCGTATTGTGTAAGTATAAAATGTTCATTCTATAGTATATGAGCTCTCATCACTAGACTTACATGTTCGAAACTTGTGTCTATGTACTCAGGGGGCAATATATGAGCCTGAATGTGATGATGATACATTGCAGCCCTCACTTGGCATGGTATTTGATAGCTGGCAGGATGGCGAGGCATTTTACAAAAAGTATGCTCACAGTGTTGGTTTCTCGGTCAGGAAAGCTCCTCATCACAAAGGTGAGGGTGGTGTACTAGTGTGGAAGCGTTTTGTTTGTTCAAGGCAAGGATGGAAGAAGGAGAAATAAAATATGGATAACCAAGGTGACAAGACTAAAAGAAAGGTCAAGATGACTAGGGTCGGTTGTGAGGCCATGATTGGATTCAAAAGAAGAGAAGATGGAAAATATGTGGTTGCCCGGTTTGTTAAATCACATAGGCACCAACTTGTTTCTCCAGGTGAACAACATCCACTTAAGTCAAATAGAGAAGTGAGTAGGGAGGTGAGGGCTGCATTGTTTGCATGTCACAAAGCATGCATTGGAACATCTGCAACTTTTCGTCTTCTATGTGCGGAGATGCGAGGAGCTGAAAACGTTGGATGCACTAAGCAAGACTTAAAGAACTACGATAGAGATTTCAAGCAAGTAATTAGCTGCGGGGATGGGCAGATTTTGATTGACATCATGAAACAAAAGCAGAAGCTCAATCCTTCCTTCTTCTTTGATTATAAACTAGACAATAGGGAGCGACTGACACATATTTTCTGGGCAGATGGTATCAGCAGGAAGAATCATTCACTATTTGGGGATGTCGTCTCCTTCGACTCTACGTATCGTTCAAATCGGTATGGCCTAGTATTTACCCCTTTTACAGGAGTCAATCATCACAAGTCATGTGTTACTTTTGGTGCTGCATTTATACCAAATGAAAGGATCGAGTCATACACATGGGTGTTTAAGAGCTTTTTAAAAGCAATGGGCGGGGTTGCACCAAAACTCATTATAACTGATGAGGATCTTAGCATGAGAGCTGCTATTAGAGATATTTTTCCAGGCACCACACACAGGCTATGCATGTGGCACATCCTTAATAAACTCCCGCAAAAACTTGCTCGTACTTTACTCAATGATGATGATTTCATTCGTCCATTTATGGCATGTGTGTGGGGTTCAGAGACTCCAGAGGAATTTGAGACAAAATGGTCCTCGATAATTTCCAAGTTTGGACTAGAGAATAATACATGGCTGAGTGACAAATATGAGATTCGCAAATCATGGATCCCTGCTTACTTTCTGGATTTCTCCCTTGGTGGAATACTCAGGACCACTTCAAGGTCAGAGAGCGAGAATGCATTTTTCAGACATTTTCTTAACCGACGACTCCATTTGCTTGAGTTTTGGATTAGATATGAGACTGCTTTGGAGGAGCAACGACAATTGGAGTTGCTGAACGATAATGCCACATTTCATTCGGATCCTGAACTCGTGACTCCTTGGTGCATTGAGAGTCATGCTAGAGATGTTTACACCCATACTATATTTGGCATATTTCAAGATCAAGTAATTGCTGCCAGGGACAAGTGTGATATACAAAGCATGTGTCAGGTTGGTGATGAACGTACGACAATGATTAGGGACGGCAGTGGTAAGGTTAGAGAGGTTCATTATAATACATGTACAAAGGTAGCACATTGTTCATGCAAGTTGTACGAATCCATTGGCATTATCTGTTGTCACATCATTCTTATGCTTAAGGGGGTTGGTTGCACTGAAATTCCTAGCCATTATTTGCTACATCGATGGACTAAAACGGCAACTCGTGGTGCAGTTTTTGATGCCAACGGGCAGTTACTAGAAGGATCTTGCACATCAATTGCACCAGCCATGAAGAAGTTATACTCTGAGACATGGTCTAAGTTGAAAACAGGGGTGCATATTGCAAAGCAGAGTGAAGAAAACCTAAAATATTTTCATGGTTGTATTGATAATGCCATTGATCATATGTTGAACAAGGGTGGTCAATCAAGTGATACGAGCAAGCTCCAAGAGTTTGAATCTTTTATTGGAACAACAATTCCAGATGAGATTAGTATCCATCCCCCTGAAGTGGTGCACACCAAATGAAATGGAAGGAGATTTAAGCGTGCATCAGAGCTATCAAGTTCCTACCAAACGAAAAAAAGGTACCAACAATTGCTACTCTTAAATCTACCTTGCTGAGTATTTTGTGCAATACTAATTTTGTTATGTTTACTTGCAGATCAAGAAGCTCCAAGAAAGCTGGAGAGAACTACAAGTCTTAAGTAACCTACATATATTTAGGATTGTGGTCAGTGCACCTCTATTTTATTTTTATTGCTCATTCTGCTTCCAATAAACACCTCAATGTCTGATTTTTTATTTTTATTTTTTGCAGAGTACGATGCTTTTGGTAGTACCTACTCACTGCTGCTGAATCAATGACTTCAAACTAGTTTACAGCTACTAGTGTCATGGTTCCATGTATTTTGTAATAGAGCAACAGCTAGTTATTTCATAGGTTGATTTTGATCACCGTTGATGAATCGATGACATCAAAGTGTACAGCTTCCAGCTTCCAGTGTCATGGGTTCTAGGTATTTTGTAATAGAGCAGCATCTACTTATTTCCTATGTTGATTGTAAGGGAACGACTTACTGGACGCTAGTGTTTGTGCTCCATGAACTAGCAAACAAGGCTCGTTGTAAACTGTACCACGTGAAGGTGTTTAATTAATTCCTCGTTTGTGCAATTGGTTCCTTGTCTGAGCTACCCCGGGTTGTGTATTAGCTTTTGGAGTTTAATTTTGTGAATCAGTTGTACAACAGATGTGCATATTCTTTATTATTATTATTGTATCATTTTCCCATGTATACACTTTGATATTTTATTCTTGACATTCAGACCAAAGATTTTAGTTCAATTTTGCATTACAATTCTTGTCTGAACATGATCAAAAGAAAAATGGAGGTTTTTAGGTTTCTATTAGTTGTACCAGTTTTGAAAATTAACCAGGATATTGCTACTTGTACCTGCTACCATCATCTCACAAAAATAATACAAAAATGATCTTCGTGGTGATTTATTGCATGACTGAATTAGAAGTATGGTATGTCCATTCATTTCGACGCAAGGGAACATCCATCTCAAAAACACAAGAGGAATTTAATATTGAGGACAAACATACAGTCAACACTTTCAATATTGTGAGCTGTGGCAGAGTTACAGTCGGGGTTACAGCCATGATCTTATGGTTACAGCCAACAACAAAAAAAAAGAGTATCTGATTGTTCTCTCCCTATCTTGTATGTTCTTCTGCACCCAACAGAGGACTTGTTCAAACTGGTAAAACTGCACTAAAAGAACATCATGTGAGTGTATGCAGTTTTCTCTTGAATTTGTACACGGAAAATAGATGAACAACTAACATGTTAGATACTGAAAATGCAGTTTTCCAGATTCTCTTACACACACATGATCTTACAGTCAGCTGCTGCTCTGTTATAAAATACATGCAATCCCTGATTCTGGAAGCTGTACATGGTAATGGACACCATGAAGTTCATACTAAAAGATAACTCTTAAACCCTGGATGCATAGAAACAAGTTTAGAACATCTAAGGTCTGCACTACCTCAAATGCAACTGAGAGCTCGCAAACTGAGCATTGTCCAGTGGTTTATAACCTTCGTGTTCGTTGTAATCTGTTACATCCTAAAAAGATGCAAAAATTAATAAATAAATGACTAATATTGTATAAACTGATTGAATAAAAAAGAGTTGTCTTTAAATTACCTGGAACTTGCTAGTAGCACCATCCTTGGTCTCTACACTATTTGTTGAGCTAAAACTTGGTGCAAAACTTTCCATTGGTTTCACGGTATATTGATGTGATGCAAAGAAAACAGAACAGATATCACTTGCCTATCCAAATAGTACCTACTTTACATACCATATCAAAAGAAAATATATATGTTTGATCTAAAGTACAGATTTTGTGCACGAATTATAGTACAATAAACTGTAATTATATATGTAAAGTATAACATATAGGGCCTTACGAGCAGCCTGAACTAGCATGAAGAAATGCTTGAGCTAGCCACTTCTCATGCCTTACGAGCAGCCTGAACTAGCATGAAGTAGCTATGAGCTAGGATACGCCTCTAATTCTACAAAAAGACAACTTGAAAATAAATTCATAGGCTACTAATGAACATGTACCAGGGAAAAAGATCCATTTTCGCTGTTCCTCAAAACTGAAGTCAAAACACCTACAATTTTTAAGCAGCCCCTACATTAATGTAGACAAACTAAGATTAATTCGTATCACCTCACGTCCAAGTGAACAACTCAGATTGCAGATCACCTATCTATCCCATGCCATCAAAGGAGTCGGATGTCATCAATGTGGAATAGGCGACGGATAATCATGTGTACTCCACGGGAAAAAGTAAAAACGAGAGGGTTGGGCATCCATACCTGAGTATTGATCCGATCGAGTAGCAGGCGTTCGCCGTCCCAGCGAGCCAGAGACGGCGGACCCCCGACAAATTGAACTACCGAAGTACAGCTGCCAATGCCATACCGCCGCCCTTACGAGGTCCACGACAATTCCCGACCACCCGTCAAATTGGACCAACAAATCAAATGAAAATGTACCACCGCGGCGCAAGGCGTGAGAGCTCTCTTGCAACTTGTTCAAGTTTTGTTCTTTGGCTGAAATGTCGATTTAGTATGGTCAGTTGTCACTACCTGTGACATTTGAATTTCGATTGCAAAAGAAAGAGAAGTTTCACACTCTGTATTTTAGCATAAACTGAAAACTAACTCTGATCAAAATAACTGAATTCTTAAACAAGAAAAGAATACACAATATTTGGTTGTACAGTTTGTGTATAATGGCACAAGGTTGTACATATTACTGGAACTGAATTGCATCCAGGACAAGCTATATCTCAACTGAGAAATTGATTATATCTAATTGAGCGGGAACGTCAGCTTTTGTACTTTCTATCAACTGAGAAATTGATTATGTAGGATTTTGGGTACCAAGAACCACTGTTTAACCTTTATCAAAGATAATCCAGACCAGCAATGCCAGCTATTCGCTCAGCAAATTCGACAAAGGGCATCGATAAATATTCAAAGGCTGTACCACTTCAACAGCCTACACTACACGGCTGTACTCAAATTGACGTTCGAGTGCAGACATACCGAGCTCCTTGTAGACGGCGGCGCCGTCACCGCGGCTGTCCGCCGGGAGTGCGGCGGCGCGGACGGCAAGGCAGCCCACCCGAGGGGCGGACGCTGACGCCCGAGCGCACGCCGCCGGCGAGGCCGCCGCCGAGCGTGGTGGCTCCGATGATTGGAATTTGTTTGGTGGGAGAGGAGAAGCTCGATCTGGGGGAAGGATCTGGACAGGAAGATGAACATAGTCGGGGGGCTATCTGTCAATATCCTCAGGTGGTACTGCCTGCTAATCGACCATTTTCTTCAGGTTTTGTTGTGCAAAATGTACAGGTGGGATTCCAAGGCCGATCCTGTCCCTTGCTTCCTGATCCAATGGCTCATGGGGCACGGTAACACGGTAGCACCTGAGGCTGCGGTAACACCTGAACCTTTCTCCATCCACCAAGGAGCCAGTGCAAGAACGTCGCAGCCCCTAGCTGGAATGTTGTTTACAAAACCAACCTTCGAACCGGTGAAACTGAGCGCCTCACTCCACCAGGTTAGGTTATGACTGAATTTCTCTCAAGACTTCCTATGTGTGGTCAGATGCATGACTGGATATTATTTTCTTTCTGCTTAACTGATCTCTGATCTTGTAATTCTACTTCAACAGGAACATTTGATATATGTCCTTCTGTGTGTCCTCCGCAGACAAGGTAGCAGTAGCTTCTTTCCAAGGAAAGAGATGGGACGGCGAGATTAAGGACCTGCAGACCAACATTTATGTGATGAGCTTAGGATGTGTTTGGTTCTGAGACTAGGTGGGACGGGACGGAACCGTCCTCTTTTTTTTGGGATGGAACCGTTCCATTTTATGTTTGGTTAGAGGGATGGGACGGTCCTTGTTTTCTGTTTGATTGAAAGAATAACAGAGGATGGAATGATCTCATTTCTTGTTTGATTGGGAGACAGGATTGGAACCAGTGCATATGGTCACCTTTTCATTCACATGGTGAGGTTACCCATTCACAACAGCATTTTATTTTAACGGTGCAGCTCAAACAAAATTTATGCATCAATTGTCTATTAGTGTAGATAATATTCAAACTTGAGCACACTCCCATGCATCTTGTTTCCCTTCATGCGACCATCTCTTGGAGAAAAAAAAACACAGCAACAGATACTTGAACAACTACAACAACTTACACATAGAGATGACATTTTGATCACCATAACAAGTTCGTACACATAATAGTAGGTCAAGTCTAAACCTTATACAACTCAGGAATCAAACAAAATGACAGTGAGAACCCAAAGTATATTGTTCAGAATTACAACTCAGGAACCATATTGTCCACTAAATAATCGTAGCCATATGCGCCGCAGCAGCAAAAATTACAAACTTGAGCCTTTGTTTCATCTACAATGTAAAACAGCACAAAAATGTATTATATTTGCATCCCACGGTCAAGCACTTGAATAATGGAAGCTATGGTTTTCATTGATATTTGATAGTACTGCCATGTATTGCAAGCACTTGATCAAGTAACATGCGTATTAGTAAAAGCAAAACAGGATTCGAGTGTCATGGATGCTACGGTTCCTAAAATCTTGGAAGAGAGGACTAGTGTTCCATACCTTGAGAACAGAAGAGGAGATCCACGGACTAGTGTCGTCGAACGAAGCAGCAGGGGAGGCAGCCGAGGCGGATCGGGATCGAAGGGCCGGGCGCGACGCAGGGTCTGTAGGAGAGGAGAGGAGTCGCCGGGGGAAGGAGACGAATGGGGACGACCACCCAGGCCAAGCAGGAGGGCGGAGCAGTCACCAATGCCGTGTCGGCGCGGTCGCCGCCGGCGGATCTGGGCATCGCTCCCGGTCGCCGTTCATCTCGCTCGAAAGGATAGAGGTGAGAAAGAGGGGTTACGGGCAGATGAGCGGTGACCAGAGGCGTCACGCGCGTCCTCGCGCAGGTGGGACAGAATGGTTCGACAGTTTTTGGGTGAATCACTTCGTCCCGCATATTGGGGGTATATTCTCTTTGGGATGGATCCGTCCCTTTGCGGTCTCACAATCAAACGCGTGAACGAGGGACCAATTCATCTCCATTCCGTCCTCATTCCTCGTGGTTCCACCATCCAAACACATCCTTAAAGAGCAGAGGGTGATTGAAAATGGTGGTTGACCATCATGGGGCAGTGACGACATCATATTTTTCCAGAGGAAGGTTGGGGACATTTGGGGAATATTCCGTTATAACCTGAGCACTGGAGAGACCATCCGGGTGACCCCAGAGGCATTTGATGCAGTGACTCCGGCAGCCATCGACGAGACCAGAGTGGCAGTCACAACCATTCGCCAGAAGTCCGAGTTCACCGATGTCCGCACTGAAACGCAGTACCGGCACATTGAGATCTTTGACATGTGTGCATCAGATCAACCATTGAAAATCACTCAGAACACCAGGGCAAAGCCGACCATTTCAATCCATGTCCTCCGCAGACAAGGTAGCAGTAGCTTCTTTCCAAGGAAAGAGATGGGACGGCGAGATTAAGGACCTGCAGACCAACATTTATGTGATGAGCTTAGGATGTGTTTGGTTCTGAGACTAGGTGGGACGGGACGGAACCGTCCTCTTTTTTTTGGGATGGAACCGTTCCATTTTATGTTTGGTTAGAGGGATGGGACGGTCCTTGTTTTCTGTTTGATTGAAAGAATAACAGAGGATGGAATGATCTCATTTCTTGTTTGATTGGGAGACAGGATTGGAACCAGTGCATATGGTCACCTTTTCATTCACATGGTGAGGTTACCCATTCACAACAGCATTTTATTTTAACGGTGCAGCTCAAACAAAATTTATGCATCAATTGTCTATTAGTGTAGATAATATTCAAACTTGAGCACACTCCCATGCATCTTGTTTCCCTTCATGCGACCATCTCTTGGAGAAAAAAAAACACAGCAACAGATACTTGAACAACTACAACAACTTACACATAGAGATGACATTTTGATCACCATAACAAGTTCGTACACATAATAGTAGGTCAAGTCTAAACCTTATACAACTCAGGAATCAAACAAAATGACAGTGAGAACCCAAAGTATATTGTTCAGAATTACAACTCAGGAACCATATTGTCCACTAAATAATCGTAGCCATATGCGCCGCAGCAGCAAAAATTACAAACTTGAGCCTTTGTTTCATCTACAATGTAAAACAGCACAAAAATGTATTATATTTGCATCCCACGGTCAAGCACTTGAATAATGGAAGCTATGGTTTTCATTGATATTTGATAGTACTGCCATGTATTGCAAGCACTTGATCAAGTAACATGCGTATTAGTAAAAGCAAAACAGGATTCGAGTGTCATGGATGCTACGGTTCCTAAAATCTTGGAAGAGAGGACTAGTGTTCCATACCTTGAGAACAGAAGAGGAGATCCACGGACTAGTGTCGTCGAACGAAGCAGCAGGGGAGGCAGCCGAGGCGGATCGGGATCGAAGGGCCGGGCGCGACGCAGGGTCTGTAGGAGAGGAGAGGAGTCGCCGGGGGAAGGAGACGAATGGGGACGACCACCCAGGCCAAGCAGGAGGGCGGAGCAGTCACCAATGCCGTGTCGGCGCGGTCGCCGCCGGCGGATCTGGGCATCGCTCCCGGTCGCCGTTCATCTCGCTCGAAAGGATAGAGGTGAGAAAGAGGGGTTACGGGCAGATGAGCGGTGACCAGAGGCGTCACGCGCGTCCTCGCGCAGGTGGGACAGAATGGTTCGACAGTTTTTGGGTGAATCACTTCGTCCCGCATATTGGGGGTATATTCTCTTTGGGATGGATCCGTCCCTTTGCGGTCTCACAATCAAACGCGTGAACGAGGGACCAATTCATCTCCATTCCGTCCTCATTCCTCGTGGTTCCACCATCCAAACACATCCTTAAAGAGCAGAGGGTGATTGAAAATGGTGGTTGACCATCATGGGGCAGTGACGACATCATATTTTTCCAGAGGAAGGTTGGGGACATTTGGGGAATATTCCGTTATAACCTGAGCACTGGAGAGACCATCCGGGTGACCCCAGAGGCATTTGATGCAGTGACTCCGGCAGCCATCGACGAGACCAGAGTGGCAGTCACAACCATTCGCCAGAAGTCCGAGTTCACCGATGTCCGCACTGAAACGCAGTACCGGCACATTGAGATCTTTGACATGTGTGCATCAGATCAACCATTGAAAATCACTCAGAACACCAGGGCAAAGCCGACCATTTCAATCCATTCGTGATGGATGGTGGCAAGTACGTTGGTTACCATCGTTGCAAAAGCGAGCTTCTCCAGGTACATCTGTAGTTATTTTCCACCAATTCCCTTTGTTTTTCCGCATTCGCACTCTGGATTGTGTTCGCGTCGAACCGCCACAGGCCTAGGGACGCGCCGGAGCGCGACCACGGCCTGGACCCGGGATACTTCACCGTCTACCTGATGGACGTCATCGACCGGTCGGTGGTGAGAGTGATCAGGAGCGGGTACGACATCGCCGGGCACGTGATCGAACCACCCTGTGTTCAGCCCGGACGGTCGGAGCATCGTCGTTACCGCGGACCTCGCCGCGGGGTCTGCTGACCCGATGTCGCTGCCAACCTTCCTGCACTCTGTGAGGCCCTACGGCGACATCTTTGTTGGACCGAAAGGCCCACTTTAAACCCAACTCGCCCCTATATTAGTTGCCTTGATTGGGAGACAAAACTAAGCTCATCTAAAAGCATCTTCAAGAGACTCCCATAAATTTAGCCCCATAAACTTGTTTTTGGGAGCAACCAAAAAATTAGCCAAATTTGTCTGGAGCACACTAAGAAAGTGTGGCTTCGTCCAGAGCACACCGTCAAATTCGATTTCGTCTGAGACACCCTACAATTCTATGACAATCGTCTGGGACACACCGCGTCCATTGTAATACTATTTCCAGCCTAAACTGGAGAGAGATACTTTTGTAAATGACAACGGTGCCCCTGGACCTGAGCTGGGTTGAGTCAGACCCATTAAAAGGAACCAGTCCGAACCCAACCCTAACATTTTTGTTATGCGAACGGTGGAAAAGAATGGCTGGCACAGGGTCTGATGGAAGAGAACGGGGCTACATTTGCTGTAGCCAAAAGGGCACAACGGTCTTTTCGCAAAGCTTTCAGGCCAGAAATAGTATTATAATGGGTGCGGTGTGTCCCAGACGATTGCCACAACATCATAGGGTGTTTCAGACAAAATCAAATTTGACAGTGTGTGTTGGACGAAGCCATAATTTTATAGTGTGCTCCAGACAAATTTGCCAAAAAAATATAAGGGGCAATTTTTCTCTCCTCCTCCAACATTTCTCCCCTAAAAATGAATTAGAACACTTCTGATTGGGCCACATCAGC